>JAJLVX010000105.1:0-26134 GCA_030564525.1 Liangdongia berthetii | reverse complement strand
AAATAACTTGATAAAACACTTTTTGTTCAATTGGACATTCACCTTCCAATTGATTTTGATAAATCATTCCCCAGATATTTCTTTCTGTTGATGGAATATAACCAGTAAATCTTTCTGGGTTTCTTGAAATATCAATTATAACACCATCCTTCTCATCCAAATCACACCACTCATTATCATTCCCTATGCTATTGCTATTATTTGGACATAACGAGTCCAAAAAGGAGTCCTTGTTCAAATAACTCAACTCCTTGTTATCTAAATCATAATCATAATCGTAATCTTCTGAATGAACATCCAAATCCAAAGCACAGTTAGGACTAAAGCAAATGGATTGGCACTCGAAAAAGGGACAGTTCATCTCCAAATTGAACTGGTAATGCTTGAAATAATCTTCATTTACCAAATCGGCAACTTGGTCTCTAATCTTGTAGTTCACATCGTTGATCTGTTTATATGTCAAATCACAGCATTTCTCACTAATGATCTCTTTTGAATTTAGTTGGAACAGATCATGATCTTGCGATGCACAACTAACTAATGGGATGGAAAGCAGCAAAGACGATCCCAGCACAGTGTTCAACAGCATTGTAGGTATGGCCTTATATTATATGGTGGTTTGTCTGGTATAAATTCAGCTTATGAACACGTCTTTATAAATTATTTGGTTTGAATTACTAATTTTTAACACGTCGCTGATTTTTCTTTTTTGTTTTGATTTCGCATGAGCGACACGGCGATGATTGGCAGATTGCTGATTCTTATATTTCTGGTTTATAATGGAATATAATTGATATTTTATTGATTTATACATGATTTTATTGTAATTTTTAGATGTATTTACCCCTATGTACTTTTTTTTATCCATTTGAAGAGATTTTTAAAAAAACTTTTAATAAATTTAAAGCTTAACTAGTGCATTTATTGTTGGTCTATTGTTCAGCTTGAAAGTTTTGTGAATTTTGCACCCAAAAATGATTGAATTATTGACTTTGAAATGTGTAAAATTGATTGTTTAGTATACGTATCCATTATATATTAATATAAACATTCAATTATATAAAATACTACTTCAACTAAATGTTTTCTTTTATTGTTAGGAACACTAAATCCATAAAATCCATAAAATCCATTAAAGCCGAAACAGTCACCAATATTTTTACAAATTAACAAGTATTTTGATAATGCATTGATAACTACATTAATCTATTATTAAAATCAATTGAAAACCACCCAACTCAGTCTAAAATCTTTTCTTGAAACAATTCCTTAATAAATTTTAAAATTTCAACATTTTCCTTTTGAAGTTCTCGTTGAATAATCATTTTATTCAAATTTGGTCCCACAGGTTTCCTGTTTCTGTTATTATTATCTCTCCTCTGATTATTTCTATTATTTTGATTGTTGTTTCTGTTATTATTCCCATTATTAAATTCATTTATATTTCTATTCTGTCCATTTCTTTTCTTTCTTGAATCATTTGATTGTTGCTGTTTCTGTTTATCTTGTTCATCCTTTGGTCTGTTGTTTGAAATTTTCTTCATCCAGTTTAATTTTCTTTGCTTAATCCATTCCTGTAAATCTTCGTCAGTATCTAAACGAATATCTGTACCATCGATTGGAATAGACTCGCCCGGTGCAGGTAACGGACCATCTGGTTTCTTGTATGTTTTTTCTTCTTCATCTTCATCATCCCTAGAATCATGTATATGATCAACCTCTTTAGCTGGGGCTTCTTTTGCAGTAGAAGCAGCATTAGTACCATTAGCAGCTTTAACACTAATATTAGATGTATTAGTAGTCACAGGCACAACTGAAACAAGAGGTTTCACATCATTATTCATTATTGGCTTATTGGGAAGTGTACTAGGAAGAGATGTGTTCTTCATATTTGGTAAATGTGTTGGTAGATCAAGTCTATTGTTGTCAAGTTTTTGTTTCTTTAGAAGAGTATTATTTGTATCTTGCTTTAATGCTCTTTTATTGTTGTTGAAGATTGCTGGAAGCGGTGGAAGACCAGACTTTGTAGTATTCTTAGAAGTACCATTGTTACCTTTCCCATAAATCAAATCCATCCTCAATGTTATCCTTTATAATCATTAAAATTGTATATTTTAATTAATCCCCATCTCATCTTTAAAATCAAATTTTCGAATATGGCTTGGACTAGTCTACATCTTAAGCAATTCGAGTCTCAATAGTCCACAAAGTCCAACAAATTACGGACTCAGAAGAAACCCAAACCGGTCTAGTCCACTATCATCTCTCCACGACACTTTTTCAGAAAAATCGTCAATTGAAAAAGTACCAGTTTAACCATCAACTGATTTCTGAGTGTTTCTTCTTCAGCATATCAATCGTCTGCCCATAATGTCTCAACCAGTTCAACGTGCTGCTGCCCAAAAGCTAACTGAAAGAATCTTCAACAAGGAAAACTTGAAGTACGTATCCATGCGATTTATCTGGTGTGGGATTCACACTTGATCATCAACACAAAAAAATATAAGGAAACTAACATTTGGAATAGGTGTAAGAAATATTGAGCTTCAAGCACATTTAGGACATATAGGGAACTCAAAATTAACAAACCGTTTTAGATCTTTTCACCACCCACTTCTGGGGTCCAGTTTCTAACTTTGGTATTCCAGTTGCTGCAATCATGGATTTGAAGAAAGACCCAGATTTAATCTCTGGTCCAATGACTGGTTCATTGATCGTTTACTCTGCTGTCTTCATGAGATACGCTCTAGCAGTCACACCACAAAACTACTTGTTGTTCGGTTGTCACTTTATTAACGAAATTGCCCAATTGGGTCAAGGTTACAGATTCTTGAACTACCAATATCTAGGTGGCAAGGAATCTACAGCTAGTTCTACTCCAGCTGCCCCAGCCAAATAATTATTTATGTTATAATGAACAAAATTGATTGTATTTTTATTAGAATTTTATAAACCGTGTAATCCCAAGCGAACGGATCTAATCAAATATACCTTTAACACGGGAAATATTTTGCGTGGGACCCAACTCTTCTTCAGTATCATTAGCGTGGGCAGGTTTATTTAGCTTTCGTTTCTTCAAATCACTCAAGTATTTAACCTTCGCTTCATTAATTAGTCTTCTTTGATCATCATTTTTGTTACCATTATTGGCATTCATCAAGCTGTCAACTTTGGAATCCGCAGTCTCACCATCCCAGGTAATATCTTGTGAAGGCATTGGAATCTCATGAACATCAGGAGGTTCAAGAGTCTCCCCACCAAATATCGAATTGTTTTGATTCGTTTCATTCTCCATGTTGAAACCATGGTCATAATCTTCAGGAACAAAGAGTGCATTTTCCTGATCATTCGTGACACCAGATTCAAGTACTGATTGTGGGTGTTTTAAAACATGTGTAGGCAAATGTAATTTCGTAGGCTGTAATGGGTTTGATACCTGTTTCTTCGATTTGGATTTTTCACCATTTTTCTTTATAATCTTGACACTTTTGGATTCTAAATGATGTGCATTCTCACCGTCCGTGACTTGTACAAATTGAATAACTGCATCATTTTTAGTCAATTCAAATAAGACAGGATCACCAGGTCTCTTGAACCATATTTCAAAATAATCACTATTACCTGAACTTAGATTCAAAAAAGTTTTAAAATCTTTTAATCTGAAAATAATCTTCTTATCTTGATCATTGAACAATTTCAAATCCAACAACTCATCAACATGAAATGCAATATTAACAGCCATTGGTTGCTTTAAAACTTCCCTTTCTTTAACAAACACTCCAACAGTGAAAGCAGTGATGCTGAATGTGGTACCATTAATCTCAAGCTTAAAATCTTCAGTAGAATTACCAGCAGTCTCCAAGAAATTCTTGATAATTGAAGTATTAATCATGATATAGTTCATCTCATCATCTTCACTCGTCACATCAGGATCTGAATCTTCTAAAACTTTGATCAATGCTTCCTTATAAACTTTTGACACACCCAGTCTTTCATTATCACAAGGCTGATACATTGGGGAATATTGCTTTCGTATTAAAGACTTGGTCCTTACCTCAACCTGTAGTCTATAAATCTCCATCACATTACAATCATCACTTGCATCAAACGTCAACTTAAAACTTTCAACAGCATCTTCCATCTTTTTAAACAACATGGACATAACACGAGACCGTATCAGGAACGAATATGTTAAATCACCAGCAGTATTCCTACCCAAACCTTTACCTTGGATTCGTTCTGAGTTAAACTCATACTCCTTGAAGAACCGCCTGTGCAATATCACTTCACCGTGGGAAGTATGAGATGAATTAATAGCAGATATTGAAAGTTGCTCTGGACTAATAACAAACTTGATTTGGTCAGCAATGGTAGACAGTGAAGTTATACATTTGCACCATGTAGCCTTGACGTCAGAATCCTCTATCACAGCTAAAAATGACATCCTGATACGCGTTTTAAACTTGGTAATTACCGGGATGATGTGTGTTTTTAGTTTTTAGTGATGCGTAATAAAATGGGTTCTCTTTTTCGCGTTGAAAAAATGGTGATGGAAACTAGATCAGATAGTAAAGCTACAAAATTACCACAACCAGTCAGGCCGGTTGGGTCTATTTAGTTAAAACTTCGATATTTGTTCAATGCTGACACTTGAGTATCAATTCTAATTCCTGTAATCAAAAATACCATCCAACTATAAATTATAAGATAAAAATTATTGTACTAGTATATCTCGAAAATAGGTTTTACATCAGTTTCAAAAATGTCATCAATTTTGATTTATTACTCTATAGAAATATGCCCTTCTGGTGTTGGTGATTTTGAAACTTTATCTTTCTTCTTTTTCTTCTTTTTCTCAATCAAGTTACCATTTTCATCATATTTTGGTTTATGCTTCTTCTTATCCTTTTTCTTACGCACCACCACGACTTCTTCCGATTCTTCAGTTGGTGCTTCAGTGCTAGCTTCTAACTGTTGTCTCAATCTCTCAATCTCAAGTCTTCCCTTTTCAATCTCATCATCTTCCTTTGATTTATCAAAATCATAATTCTCCAAATTTGAGTCATCAATCTTTAAAATATTCTTGCGAGCATTATTCTTCTGGGTAGTCTTGGATTTAGAACTAAATGTGGATTCCTGATCTGAAACAACACGTTCTTGACCACCAATGAATTCTTCTGGCAAAATAACAACATTTTTCTTCTTTTTAATCTTGATCTTCTTTGGTTCTTCGTCATCCATTTCAATCAAAGTTGGCGTCATTGATCTTGGTGTTGGAGTCAACAAGTCTTTAGAAAAGCTCTGTAATTTCGAAGTTGGGTCTTGTTGGGCTGGTTCACTTGATAAATAATATGGATCATCCTTCAATCTTTCCAATCTTTCTTGCTTGCGACGCTGTGTTTCTTCCTTATCGACTAGATTAACATCTGTTTGAATAGAGCCACCAGCACCAGCACCAGCACCAGTTTCAGCACCAATCAATGTTGAATGCTCATCATCATAAGAACTGTTAATGTAACCTTGGTCATCATATAAATCTTCTTCAAACTCTTCCAATTCATCTGCATCTTCAGAAGAAACGGATAATTCTTCAAAAATATCCTCATCATAGATTGGTGAATCCAAATCCAAATCATCAGGAATTGGGATTCTTTTCTGTGAACCTTGTGAAATTGGATTAATTTCCCAAGAGTTAAATAAGGATGGAAGAGCAACAGTTAGGAATAATGGAGGTTCGATAGCAGTTAAATCATGCTGTTCAATTGCTTCAACAACCAACTTCATGAACTCTAGGAATTCAACAGAACGTTCTTGAACTTCAAAAAATTTAGAAATTGATAATTTTTCCAAAAATGAAACAATAAGATTGGATAACGTCAAGAATGAATCAGATTTTTGAGAATCCCAGTATTCTGGGTCTTTATTGACAAAATTGCTAAAAATCTTAATAATAGAAGGAATATAGTTTGCAATTATATCAGGTGGTAATAATGACAATTTAGCTTCTTGACTAACAATTTTATTAATCAAGACATCCCCATTTTTGATAAAACTTGAATATTCCCCAGCAACCCAAACAACTTGTGATAAAACAGTTGGTAATTTGTTAACAACCTCATCATTAACCAAAATCTTGGCACAACTTTGAACAACAATTTTCCGAACGCTTGGCACTCTCATTGCAATATCTTTAAACTGCTCACCTAAAATTTCACCGGTAGTTGACAAATTATTGGCTATTGAAAGATCAATCAAGTCACTAAGAACTGCAATGTACCATTCGAAAGATGGGATGTTTGTATAGTTATCAACAGAACAGATTTGTGTGATTTTGGTGATGATGTTTGTTTTGTACTTGTCAGACAAAACTGGTGCTTTGGAAGCTTTAGGATTACCATCATACTCTTCTTCTTCTTGTGGTAGCAATTGGGTCATCAATAATTTCACCAATTCAAACAAATTTTCATCATTGACAATCCCATTAACCAAATCTAATGCCTTTTCTCTAATTGTCAAATCACCATCATTCAAGAAAGCCAAAATGGTATCACTGTATTTACTTATAAATTCTGGGTTGATTTTACCAATTTTGTAGAATGCAAGTAACCCAACAAATTTAAGATTTGGATCTGAACGATCAAAGAATTGAACCAATTCAGCAAGACAAACTTTTGCAATGTCATGATCATCCTCATCAATCAAATCACCACTCACCAAACAGTTGATACATTCATAGATTAATGAACTTGCTTCAGTTTTAGACATTAATGACAAAACTGGATCCAACAACTTGCTCTTTAGACGAGGTTCAACTTTACTCAATGATGAGAATAACTTTAGTAATCTGATAAGCATCCAGTTATTAACAGATGATCTCAATAATTCATACAACTTAGGAGCATATTGCACAAGCACTTTTGGTGTTTTTTTGGCCAATTCACAGATAACAGTGACTGCAGCGGTAACAACAGATTCATCATCATCATCCAATTTATCCACAATTCTACCTAGATGAACTCTCAAGGCTTCGGGATATTTTAAAATGATCTTGTACATAGCTGCAACAGCCTTCTTTCTGATATATGGCTTTGAATCATTCAACTTCTTCACGAGATCATCACAAATGTCTGCAGCTAATGATGTTGTAACGACTGCGGAGATCCCACTCAAGGCCACACCACATTCAAAACTTTTTGGAGAGTTCAAATCCTTCTTGAACAAGTTTGTAGTTAACATCAGCACGTCATTATCGTTTCTAAAGCATTGAACAGCAGCCAAATACCCAACTCTTTTCTGCTGGAACTTTGCAGAACTCATCACTTCCAGAACATGGAAGTTTGCCCAGGACATGTCATAGCCGTACATTTCCAAGTATGCCAGTTTCAAAACAGCCATTGTCTTGAGTTCCATATCGGCAGATCTGACCTCTTTTCTGCACTCGTTGATGGCATCTTGTAGGAATTTTGCCTGCGGTTCTGGGTCTTTATGAGCTCTGATTCCCTTAATCAAATCATTCAAACTCTTTTCGAAAACAATCCCAAAAGGTCTTAGACGTGCCTTGACGTCGTCACGCGTATTATTCATTGCTGTGCCTTTATGGTTTGTTATGTTGATGTTGGTTGATGCTATGCTGTATTATGGAATGCTATTTTATTTTTGATGCTGTTTAGTTGATGTTTTTAATCTTTGTTCTGTTCGTTGTTGACATTTCGATATTTTGAACTTTTTGGGTTGAGCAAAATTTGGCAGTGGTTTTAAGAGTAATTGAAGAAAATGAGTAATATTTGTTAGTAAAGCATAAAATATTATCAATTATTTGGAAATTGCAGTACTCAATTGACAATATAAGCACTTTTAGCTGTTAAAATATCTTAAGTATGTAGCAACTTTAAAGACGTTTAGTGTTTATATGGCTCACTTCAAGAACAGCACGAACAGCAACATAATTGGTAGAGACAACATAATTGGTAAAGTGGAATCACAAGTTATAATCAGTAACGTTGGTTTATATATAACAATGATATGAATAGCAGTGACGAAAGCAATGATGAAATAATAAAATTAGGAGGAATGCATTCACTGAAAAGTTGGCAATTTGATTTTGAATTCAATTTTTAAGGTCATAAATATTCCAAATTTCAAGTTACATGTTTTTGAAAACAGATTGGTATGTCCATTGTCTACTATCAGGACAACAACCAACTATTCAAAACAAATAAGAAGAGGAACAAGATAATGCCATCTCATCATCGCCAAACCAGCATTGACAATCACCTCTTTGCAGTTCCAACCGAAGACACTAGCAGTGTTATCAGTGACAGCTCTACTGATAGTTATCAAGACACGATCCAAGAAGAGCCAGAGAACCATTTTGACACGGTGGAGTATTTGGCAAATTCTTTAGAAGATGCGGTTTCAAGTGTCCAGATGAACAGATCTATTGTATTACAGGCACAGACGTAAAAACTGTTTCCACCAAAATTTTGCAATCACTATTAATATTTTTTTTTTAGTTCAGGAATACTGAAGAATAAAGAGGTTGAACTTCTAGAACTACATAGAGAAGCAACTGAAAAGCTGATAGAGTTCCAAGAGTCATTCAAGAAAGGTGTAAAGATGCTTAAGCAGGTGGCTTCTGATTTAAAATGGGCACAAGCACATTCACAGGCATTGAGCCAAAAAGTACAAGCTACACATCCTGTTGAATATTCTCAAGCAAAGGATAAAATATTAACGAGGAACATTGCCATTGAAAACTCTGAAGAGGATGAAATATATATCTAGCTGGGCTGGGGTTTAATAACGCTGATCTAATTAAATAATGGACTTTTAATGATAAATATTATATTGAAAATTGTAGTTGTTTCTCAAGTTCTTTTTAACCAACTCTCCACAATTCAACACCCAAAATACCAAATTTAGTCCCTTGTTCACTTAGAGGATCATTACCGAATGTCAAAGAATGATCACTAACACCATTCAACAAGTCATGGTCCACCCACAACCCGTAATGACCATCACCACCACCAAGGGACAAAAACTCAAAAGTACAGTACATCACAAAATCATTAATACCGGTGTATGGATACGCTCTAAATTGCAGATTGGATTCACCATCTTCACCAGTGACATATTTGGACTTCCATAAGAAACATTCACCATTTCCAAAAAATCTTCTAGCGTCTGTAGTGTGGAAATACTCATTTGTATAGCTTCCAAACAAAGAGTTCTTATGGTCTTTTATGATTAAAACGTAGCCATACTTGTCATACTGACTATCTGGTTTCGCATTAGAGTATAGTGTGGTTAGCGAGGCGCCATGTTGTTCTAAACTGTATAGCAACTTCCATTTAGATTGGATTTGCAAACGGGCAGGAAGCAAGTTTCGTATATCTTCACCTAATTCTGGCGTCAATAGCCTATTCTTGGTGGATTCATTGTAGCCTTGTAATTCTAGCGGTGTCAATGGTGGTTCTTCAGCAAATGGGTCCACTAGTTTTGATTGTTGTTGTTCAGGAGTTGGTGATCTCTTTGACCTGCTAAGAAAGCCAAATTTCCCTTTGAAATCTGCCATACTGTGGTGATGTTACTGTACTGTACTCTGCTGGTATTGAATAAATAATATGTCCTTCTTTATTTATTCTTTCCTCCTTGTAGTTGTTCACTGTTGAATGGTTTCTTGTTTTGTTTTGTTTTTTTATTGACATCATGGTACTTTTTAATTGAATTGAAACAGTTTCACCAAATTGGGTAATTTTATGAAAAAAGTGGAAATACAAGTGGATTTGGTGATGAATCGGAAGATCTTGACGAGTTATATGGGATATATGGTTTATATTCTCTGAATCTGCAATTTTCCCTATTTCAAATAACCAACTTTTTATTGATTTATCGGCATTATGCATGCATGCTACTCACTATTATTATACAAATGTTTCAATCAAAAGTAATATATTGTTATGTCATATAAATAATAATATATAAACAAGTGTATGAATCAGATCAACAAATTAATAATCAAAGTATTTACCTTCTTTGATAGCATCCTCCTTCATCTTTTTAGTACAGTCCGCCAAAATCTTTGCCTGTTTGGCAATCTCACCCAATTTACCAATAACAATCTCATTACCATTGACAAAGCCATAAATGGAGTACTTTAACCCAACTTTGTTACAAAAATCAATGACATATGGCTGCACGGCTCTCAAATTATGTCTTGGAAGTCTTGGAAACAAGTGGTGGATGGCTTGGAATTGTAACCCACCATGGAAATAGTCAAACCATTCTGGACAATCAACATCCATAGTGGTTCTTATTTGTCTAGAGACAAAACTTTCAGAAGCACCTAAATCTGATGTTGACATGGCAAAATGTGACAATGTGATCTGCACATGGACAATCATGGTGGCGATATGACTGACCAAGATATATGCAATTCTTTGATTCCAAGTATCTAAACCCTTGTAAACAAGTAGGTAAAAGAACCACCAGTTGAAAAAACCCAAGCCAACTAGCTCGTAGTATCTGAACCAAGCTGCTTTACCATGTCTTGGACCTTGACCCAACAAGAGGTGTGTCCATGCCAATCTATACAAGTTGAATCTACCAAAACACAAAATTGGATAGTATAAATAGTTTTGGATGGTTATCAACTTTTTAGCAAGTTTGTCATACCATAAAAACTTTTCATAATAAGTAGAATAGACATCACCAAATAATCTCGATGAAACAGCAAAGAATGGCAAATGCTGAATATCAGGATCATGAACCGGATCGTTTGTGATCAAATGATGGACATTATGGTTTCTTTTCCACCACCCAACAGATAACCCACCAATAAATGAAGCCATGGTCATACCGATGATGTTGTCAAATTGGTAGTTGTGAGTAATAGCTATATGACCTGCATCATGTACAATAAAAACCGATTGTTGCCATGCAAACCCCAAGGCAACAGCACTGAAAAAGTAATGCTTGGTCCAAAATAAATAAAATGCAAGTGTGAATAAACCAGAGATTCTTAAAAACTCTCTGAAATAAGCCCAGTAGTTGCATTGATAGAACCCACCATCAATGATCACTTGATGCATCTTATTGAATTCTTCCGATAAATATTTTTGTGTTTTGTAATCCAGAGATGGTAATGACTTCAAGTCGTTTTCAACTAGAGAATTGTCATAGTTGTCAATGACATCACTTGGGTCTCGGACAACTTTACGTTCATATGCTTCCTTTGTTGAAAGTGACGGAATCATTCCTTGTGGGATCTTTGGTGCAACTTTCGCATCGGGTTCACCACACAATTTGACATTGCTTGTGCTAGTTGGTTGTTTTTTGGTTGGCTTGAGCTCTTTCTTAGGTAGACTGGCAATGATCTCTTCTTCCACATCTGAAGGATCTGTTGATGATGTTAGTTGTAAATCATCCTCGGAAGAGGATGACTGAACGGAACACAATTTCTGAACACCAGTAGTGGAACCCTTTGATAATAATGGTGAGGATGATTCTGATGAATGAAATAATGACGTGGTTGATAATAGCAATGCTGATTCATCATTGGTATCTTCCAATTTCTGCTGTTCAAAGGTTCTGAATATACCGCCTTGAATAGGAGGAACAAAGTTAATCCACTTGTAGTCAATCTCACCGATTTTCCACTTAAAAAAGTCCTTATACGTCTCATCAGCATGGTATACCAGCATCTCATCAGTAGCATCCCTCCCAATCAAGTGATGGACAGCCTTGTCACCGCCAGGATGGTACTTGATCCAGTTGTTTAGCTTCAAGACATGTGCTTTGAAGATGACAATGGCATCGCCTGTAGCTATACGATGCTCAATTTCAGATCTAGTCAAGATCCGTTTGGTTGACATTGTGTGGGTGTCTATATTGTGATCAAATTGGAATGGAACCAATATACTACCTAGTACTGTTATAACCGTTCACAAAAGGTCTGAGAACAAACAGCACACTTTTCCTTTATACAGCAAAACTTCAACTTGTAGAATTCAATTTTTGCGAAAGGCTGAGTTTATCATTATTTTTTTCGTTCTTCTATACGGCAGAATAACGTGATTAGAAAAGGAAGAAAAGGGACGTTTGGAAGGGAAGTTGTTAGTAGACATGCTGATTTTATTTGATATTCGAAATCTAAATGGTCTGTTAGCCCAGGAAATACGGTTTTTACATGAACATTTGTGGTGTCTTTACTTCGATATGCTGTGTAGCCAGGAGATCTGCAACGTGTAGTTTTCTTCTTCGGAGACTGAATGGTTCTGTGAGTTCGACTTTCATTAGAAAATAGTGTTTTTATTTGATCATAAAGCAAACAAAATAACTAAAATAACTTGTTTTTAACTGCAAATAACTTAGAATTAATTATGAAATGCATCGTATTGCTTTATTAAACAACTGGTGCCCCCAAAAAAAGACCCCCAAACACTCACTTTAGTAAATATCAGTTTTGGTGGGTGATACAGGGATTGACAACACGCATCAATTACGCGGTTTTAGCTCAGTCGGGAGAGCGCCAGACTGAAGATCTGGAGGTCCTGTGTTCAATCCACAGAAATCGCATTCGAAACTGTTTATTTGGAGGACGTGGTATATTTGTGACATACTCGACTATCACTAGGATAGTGTCGAATTGAAAACAAAAATATTCTTTTTCTGTTTATTTTTTTTGCATCTCGATTCTCTATCTGAGAAGTTGCTGATATATTGCCATTTGGCATTACATCAATCAATAGAACATCAATTGAAGCGTTTATATTGCCATTACATCAATGATCAATCATTGACATCATTACAGGAACTCAATCTATTTCTACGAGTCACGTTAGATATACGAAGGCTTAAGAAGTATGATGAGGATCAACAATGGTCGCTTGACAGGATGATTCATCTGGCCAAGTACCACTTCACCCAATTGGAGAGTTCCTAGAAAGTACAGAAGAGTAATTATAGCAGATTGAAGGCGTATCAAAAGAAATATAGTAGAGATTAACAAATTTAATAATATACAGTTAGTTGTCAGTTATAGTTGCATCTATCTCGATTCTCTATCAATTCAATCAAAAGTGATCTTTTTTGGTTTCTTGGACATATCAACGTTCTTAAAGAAAGCACCATAAGCACCATGCTCTTTCTTTTTAGTATGGGAACCAAACTTTAGCAATTCATCTGGAACTGGTTGATTAGCACCTTTCAAAACATTGATCAAAGCACCAGACAGATGCTTTTCTTGTTCTGTGAATAAAGTATGAGCAGTACCAGTTTGACCAGCTCTACCAGTTCTACCAATTCTATGGACGTAATCTTCAACAGTCAATGGGAAAGTCAAGTTGATAACAGTCTTGACATTTGGAATATCCAAACCTCTAGCAGCGACATCAGTGGCCAATAACAAGTTGGTGTGACCTTTCTTGAAATCTTCTAGAGATTGTGTTCTTTGCTGCTGGGACAAATCACCATGGATAGCGGAGACTTTGTAGCCGTTATTCTGTAAAAGTCTTTCAATTCTAGCAGCTTCCTTCTTGTACAATGCAAAGATCAAGACTTTATCATTGGCCTTGGAACCAGATTGGTATTGTTTCAGCAGACTTAGCAATTTGTTTTCTTTCTTGAATGGTTCAACAACTTCAACAATTTGTGTGATTCTTTTGTTAGCAGTCAATTCATCACGGTTACCAATGCTGACCTTAACTGGTTGATTCATGTAACCACTAGCCAATTCACGAACTTCCTTTGGCCATGTAGCAGTGAACATTAAAGTTTGTCTATCAGAATTACTACTTTGTCTCATAATGTTTTTAATATCTTCTTCAAAACCCTTTTCCAACATTCTATCAGCCTCATCCAAAACCAAGTAATCAACGTTAGACAAATCAACAGAACCTTCGTTAATCAAATCAATCAATCTACCTGGAGTGGCAATGACGACATTAGCCTTCTTCAAGTCCTTTCTTTGCTGATCTTTTGGAACACCACCATACAAACAGACACAGTTCAACCCAACCTTGTCAGTCAAGTTCTTCAAATTGTCATAAATTTGACTAGCCAATTCACGAGTTGGAG
The DNA here is from genome assembly GCA_030564525.1 of Liangdongia berthetii. Lineage (NCBI taxonomy): Eukaryota > Fungi > Ascomycota > Saccharomycetes > Phaffomycetales > Wickerhamomycetaceae > Liangdongia > Liangdongia berthetii. The sequence continues at coordinate 12,058 of JAJLVX010000105.1, read as the reverse complement.
AAACAACCAAGACCTTGATGCCCTTAGTTTTACCCTGGGTGATCAAATGGTTGATAGCTGGAACACCGAAAGCAAAGGTCTTACCAGAACCAGTTTCAGCAACACCAATGACGTCTCTGCCAGATAATAGGTATGGCCATGAAACGGCTTGGATTGGTGTTGGTTTTGGGAATTTTGCAACTTCAGATTGGATGGATTTGTCCAAAGAGACATGAGAAAAGGATAACAATGGTCTCAAGGTTTTGGACTTTGGATCTTCAACACTGACTTCATTTTCTTTGAAAAAGGCATCAACTTCAGATTGTGGAATTTTTGATAATTCTGGGTTCTCGGTGTAACCAGTAGAGGAAGATGTAGATTGACTTGGAGCTGGAGTTGGAGTGGAAACAGCAACTGGAGCAGATTCACTCTTTTTAGATTCAGAAGACTTCTTTTCCTTCTTTTCCTTCTTATCTTTCTTGTCTTTTTTGTCCTTCTTTTCTTTCTTTTCTTTCTTTTCCTTTTTGTCTTTCTTTTCTTTCTTATCCTTCTTGTGTTTCTTTTCGACTCTTTCTTCAGAGACAGAGGATCTTCTCTTCTTATCCTTAATTTCAGCAACCATGTTTAAATATTTGTTGCTAATTTCAATTTTACACTTCTATTGTTTAAAGCTTTCAAGATCTTCATAATTTTTTTATAACGTCAAAAAAATTTTCCTGTATAAACTTTTAGCTCCGATTAGGAAATAAAAACATGGTTATAAGGCGCTGGTGCGATGAGCTGAAATCTCTACATTAACGTCATATATTTCTTTTCATAAATTAAATCACTAGTATCATAAATAATATATATATAATTCGCTGAAGTTTATCAGTTCTTCTTCAAATCTGAGTAAATAACAGTTTCAACTTCACCCCATAATTTCATGACTTTAGCATCAGCAAAAGGCAAGATTTGAGCACCAACAAAGCCAGCAATATCATTCTCACGATCAATCCACCAAAACAAGTTAGCCAAACCACACCACCAACCAGAGTTGTTCCCTCTACCAGTTGCAGTTTCATGTATGTTCAAAAACATTGATAACCCCCAGCCTTGAGGCTTATCATCTTGTGGATAAATGTCTGGCACTGGGTTTGTTAATTTGGTGTTTGCAGCAGGAATACCAGCACGGCCAAAGTTTGGGAAGTTGGAAATTTGGTTGGTGAACATCAAGTCAATAGTGTTTCTGGACAAGATTTGCTTTCCAGTCTTTGGAGAAACACCGTCATTCAACACGGCAGCTAAAACTTTAATGTATTCCTTTGGTTTGGAAAAGACACCAGCACCCCCAGAATGGAAAATCTGCTTATAGTCACCTTCAGCAACTTTCTTGTAAACATGGGCACCAGTTTTCAATTCCCCATTTGGTTCTCTAAAGTTCATATTGACAAACTTACGTCTTAGATTTGCATCTGGTTCCATACCTGTCTCTTCAACACCCAAAGGATTCAAAATGTTTTCGACAATGAATTGATTCAAAGATGTACCAGTAACTCTTTGCAACAACACCCCGGCCCAGTCGATACCAACACCATAAGTCCAATTCGTACCAGGCTCGAATAGCAATGGGAACAACACTTCACGTTCATGGGAGACATCAAACTCATCAATGTGGAAGAAATCGACATATTTTGCCAACACTTCACTGAAGAAAGAATAACCTAAACCAGAGGTGTGTGATAACAAGTGTCTCAATGTGATTTTGTTCTTTTTTGGTTTCAACTTGATGCCATCATTTTCCTCATCGATTGAAGCGATTGGCAAGTTTGACAATTCAGGCAAGTAGTGGTCAATTTGGGCTTCGTCATCAAGATCAACAGCACCACGCTCAACTAGTTGCAATAGAGCAATAGAGGCCAATAGTTTGGTACAACTTGCGATCCAAAAGATGGAGTCTGTGGTGATTCTTTCCTTAGCATCGGCACCAGTATAACCAGAAGCATATGTGAACAAGTCGTCACCAGCAGAGTTTGTGATGGCAACGGAGACACCAGGGATATCGAATCTTGGGTTCTTGACAGAATTGTCAATAATGGTTTTCAAATCAGACACGGCAGAGTCACTAAGCTTTGGGGATTTGATTTTAATAGAAGGCATTGTGAAATAGTTAATAGTTAATAGTCTATGAAGTACTCTAAACTTTAAAGAATAAGAATAAGGGGGATATCTGGCTCATCTTTTATAGTCTTTTGTTATATTAGTAACCATGCTCTGTGATGTCACTGATCAGTGATGAGTGATGCTACCATGAATAGCAAAGGTGGAGTCCTGTGGGACAGACTCCTCTTCTACTCCTTATTCCTTGGTTCTTACTCCTTAATTCATTACTCCTTATTCATCTATTCCTCTTGTTTCTTCCTTTAATTCCCACCAATTGAAATTTGTTGTCACTGCATCTATAATGCACCTACTCCACATTCAACCATTTCATGACGCTTTGTAAGAAAATCAATTAGATCAAAAAGTTGGAGTAGAAATAAACAATGAAGCCTAAAGATCATACATACAATGGTGATGGACTAAACTCTAATTATTATATGCTTAGTATCAGCACTACTACTATAATCTACATCTCATTATAACTTTTTCTTTTTCATTAAACAATCAGTTATCAAACATTTATTACTTTTCTTTATCAGTGACACAATTTCGGGCGGAGGCTGCTCACTACTTTGTGGGGATATCAAGTTTCAACATGACATCAGTTTTACTATTATTATTACTAACATCAATTATTATTAGACAACAATCTCGGACTAATTCATCTATTCATATCAAATTACACCTCTTCAAGTTTTAACCCTTCAATCTCTTCATTGAAGCGTGAAACAATCAGTTGGAACTTTCTATCCCATTGCAACTGCAGCTCCTCTTGAATACGGCCATAATCTCTCCATAACTCTGAACATTAAAACTCTGCAATTCAATAAATGACTTTCTCTGTCTTTCAAAAGACTCTTCCCACCTGGCAACAAACATTCTGTAGTTAACTGATGATTCACTGTCATTAATATACCCATCATACAGCTTATGAACGGAATATTCCCGAAAATACTTTGGAGCACCATTAGTGATATTACATGATGGATTATTATCCCTTTGCCTTGTATATTCTTCTTGAGATTTTATAGCAGCATTAACAGTACTACCAATGATATTGGTATTGGTATGATTCTTATTAATTATATTGGATTTTATTAATATTGTTGTTGTGAGCTGGAACAAATGCTGATACTGAGACTTCATCCTAACGTAATATTGAACCCTAAAAAAATAATTAGTACTAATTATATTTACCACGGTCCACTCACCGCTGTTCATGGAAATATACTCTTTCATATAGCTTGATCCAATAATGGCCATCTTAAAGATCTCTTTGATTCTTTAAACGCTTTTGTAGTTTCCAAAACAAGCCTCTTACCAGTGGTGACATGTCTAGTATGAACCTCATCAATTTGTTCATATCCATTATGCACAGTTTGGTTTGAGATTTTGGGTGTCTTTGAATACCATAGTATTGCCTTCTGCCATTAGAAGCTCCATTCAACATCTCTCTGTATCTAATATGATATGGTAGTATATGAATATGAATATGAAGGGAAATCAGTATGCTTTAAATCAATATAATCAAAACCATATATGTACTGTATACAGTATTATGTATACTTTCAATAAAAAGGTCGAAACTGATCTCTACTTGATCAGCAAAGATCAAGTTTTATCTACTAAATAAACAAATCTATAAAGTGACACAAAAACTCATAGTATATACCGAAGTGCCCCAACCATCTCATCGCACCGGGTAAATTGTAATTCAAAAATTTTTTATGATGATGTACTATACCACACTTATTCACCTATCATTAAATTAATACATTACAACTATACACAATGGCTAGAAAGAAGTCTGCTGCCAAAAAGGCAAGAGAAGCTGCCGCTAAAGAAGCTTCTGCTGCTCCAACTACTCAAAAACTTGAACAAAAACAAGAAAAAGAACAACAACAGAAAGTTGACCCAAAAGTTGAAGCTTCTATTGAAGATGAGTTCTCTGACGATGAAGAATCCTCTAGTTCTGAAGAAGAGGATGATTTTGGTGGTTTAATTACTGAAGGTGTCGAAGAAGGTATCGACAAAGTTTTGGAGGCCTTGAAGAACAATGACAAGACCTTGTTTGATCCAAAAGTGCGTTTCTTTGACGATGATGATGATAACAATGGAAACAATCAAAAAGATGGCAAGGCCAATTCTGAGAAGCAAAAGCCAATTTACTTGAAGGATTACCATAGAATGAACCTGTTATCCGGTGATGCCTTGAAAGATGACGAAGAATTGGATGCTGAAGATAAACCAAAAACTTTTGCTCAAGAACAAGAAGAGGAACGTAATGAGCTTTTGAACGAAATCAAGAATGCATTTGATGCAAATGAAGAGGAATCTGGTGACGAGTCTGATGATGGGTTCTTGAAAAAGAAAGACACAAAGACTGCTGATGGTGATGATGCTCCAAAGAGAGTCTTACCAGATCCTTCAAAAGATGAAGAAAAGTTCTTGGAGGAATTCACAAAGCAACACGCATGGATCCCTCATCAAGGTGATAACATCATTGACTTGGATAACAATGGCCAAGTTGACAACCAAGACTTTGACGATGCAGCCGAGAAATTCGAAAATGCATACAATTTTAGATATGAAGATCCAAATGCTGCTGAAATTATTAGTTATGCTAGAAACCAAGCTACAGTGAGAAGAAATGAAACAAACAGTCGGAGAAAACAAAGAGATGCAAAGAAGGAGGAAAAGAAGAAGGAGAAAGAAATCAAAGAAAAGCAAGTTAACAAGAAGAAGAATGAAAAGATCAACAAGTTGACTGATATTTTGGAACAGGTCAAGAAGGAATATGGTGCTGATATTAATGAGGCTATGGTTAAGAAGTTGTCTGATACATTGTTAGATAAAGATTTCGATGATTCTCAATGGGATGATGTCATTGCAGAATTGTTTAACGATGATTTCTACAATGATGAAAATGCTAAACCAGAATGGGATGATGATGACGAAATCATGAAAGAGTTCCACAATGGTGATGGTGCCGAAGATGTTGGTGAAGAAGCAGAAGAACAAGAACAAGAAGAAGATACAGAGGATGCTGAACAACCACCAAAGAAGAAATCCAAGAAGGATGAAATAAAAGAAAAGAACTCCAAAAAGAAGGAGAAGAAGAACTTGAAAGAATTAGCCACCAAGGCCATTGAAGATAACAAACTAAAGATTGTTGACCAAGTTGAAGAAGAACGTGAAGGTCGTTCCAAGGAAAAGAAGTACACATTCAAATATAGAGAAGTTTCTCCAGAATCATTTGGATTGACAAGCAGAGAAATCTTTCTTGCCGATGATGCCCAATTGAATGAGTTGATTGGATTAAAGAAATTTGCACCATATAGAAATAAGGAGCAAAGATTAAAAGACAAGAGAAAATTGACAAAATCTAAGAAATTGAGAGAATGGAGAAAAAGTGTGTTTAATGATGAAAATGGTCCAAAACTAGCTGAAGGTGAAGATGAAAACATCATCAAGATTCCAGTCCAAGAGGAAAAGAAGAATTCTATTCACACCGTTGCTGATAAAAAGGACAAAAAGAAGCATACTAGTAAAAAGAGAAAGCATGTCAAATAACTGCACTGATCGTTAATAATAGCTGGAAAATACTAGAGTGGTTATTTATATAATACATAATTTTAATATTTACATCACATACAGAAAATACTAGTGACAAAACAGTAAATCAATCAAATCTATAAAATTTAACCGTAGCTGGGATATAAAATTAAGCTGAAGGAACACTTTCCAATAAATAACAAAATAAGAATAAGAACAATATTAAAAAAAGGAACAACAAATTAATATAAATACTAGATATTAACAATAAAAAAGCATCAAAAATATAACAATAATAACAAAACTCAACAATCCAACTTCTTTTGCAACTTTTTTTTAAACATGTAAAAATATCAAGAAAACCAATACGTCTTATAAGAACACAATAGATCAATTATAGCGGAATCTGTTTGAACTCAAAATAGATCTGTTTGATCTACCATAATTGTTGTCTTGGTTATTTTTACGTCTGAAACCCAATGTAGTTCTTTGCTTGTCACCTTGAATACTCTCTTCAATCTTTTTAGCAGTACTAGACAACCACCAATTAGCAAGGAAAGAGAAGGATAAAGCGAAAAAGACCAAAACACCAAGAATACCAAACCACCAGCCTAAACCTGAAGCAGATCCACCTGGAACAGGAACGTTCATACCAAACAACCCAGTAACCAAGTTCAATGGAACCAAGATGGTACCAATGACAGTCACTTTGGAAAAGATTTCAGTTAGTCTGTTGTTGGAGTTGAAACTTTCAACTTGTAGTTGAGCAAGATAGTTTGAGTGAGATCTAGAAAAGATTTTTTCATAAGATAATAGATTTTGAAACATGGTCAAAACATGATCTTGAATATCACCAAGATATAGAGCAATATCACCACGAGGTTGAGCTTGAGTACCTGGTGCTTGGGCTTGAGACAAATTGGCCAGATTGATATTTGAGGTTAAGGCTGGGCCAATGCCATTTGTTTCATCTTGACAACGTTTAGCAAACATCTTGATGACATCAGCTTTACCAGCCAACAATCTCATCAAGGTCATAACTTTTCTTCTAGCCTCACCAATTCTGATCAACATGTTACTAAAGTCCATTTCTCTAGCAACAAACACAGAGTCTTCAATTGCATCAGCTTCGTATTCAATAGCATGAATGACTGGAGCAAAACTATCAGTAATGTCATCAATTAGCGCATAACATAACCAATCAGCACTAACGTCAACATAATCACGTAGTTGTCTCACACGTCTTCTAACGTTAACAGCATGGGAGATTGGGCCGAAATGGAAAGTCAAAACACCTTCTCTGAAAACAACAATGTAAACATTAATTGGTTCCAAGAAATCTTCAGATTCATTGTCACTTTCAAATGTATGGAAACAGACAAAGTAATAAGATCTAAACAATTCAACTTTTTCACGAGTTTCTTGCATACGGATATCTTCAGCAGTCAAAGGATGGATCCCAAAAGCCTTAGCTAAAACCTTCATTTCAGCATCTGTTGGACAAACACAGTCCAACCACCAAGTTGGTCTCCCAGATCTGAACAATGACTTGAATGATTCGCCAGGTTTGACAAGAGATTGGATGTCAGGTGCATGGACAGTTTCATCAGATTCTGAGCAAAAGAAACTAAATCTATCTGGTGGTACTTCTTCACCTTCAACTCTATTATTACCAAAGGAGACACCAGCTTCTTCACCTTCCTCACTACTTTGTTTGTTTAGTATATGAGCAGGTGTGTATCTTTTAGCAGCAGATGATTTTGGTTCAGAGCTAGAGTCTGTGGTGTTTAAGTAACGCTCTTTAAGAATCGCAGCATCTTCTGCACGGCAGTCACTAATGAATTCTTCAATTTCATCAAAATCAATACCGTTAATCTTGACATGTTCTGGCACCATTGGGAAACAAACATCTTCTTCGGTTTCTTGAGAATCTCTTGAAGCATGAGAATCAGCATCAGAATCAACCAAAGAGGATCTAGTCATACGGCGACGACGATTGAATTGAGAACCGGAAGCAGCAGCAGTACCACCGTATTTTTCATCATCCTCAAATTTGGAAGAGTGTGTGTTTGAGTGATGGATAGGATGTAATGTTGGAGATAAACCAGCCTCAGACAATCTCTTCTTTTCCTTTTCAATGAAACTACCACCATGATGACGATGAGATTGTTGATGATGCTCATTGATAATGGAGTTTGGTCTTATTCTTTCACCAAAAGAGTGTGATCTAGACCCCTTTCTTGCATTTGCAGCAGGATTAGCATTGACAGGAACATTAGCATTAGCATTAGCAGCAGCAGCACCAGACAAAGAACTTTTGTTTGAAAGAGTTCTTTTAACCACGGGTGCTTCATTCAAAGAGTTGCTCAATCTTGAAGGTCTAGCATTGGTGTTGCTACGCACATTGTTATAGTTTGGTGCCAAAACAGGAGAGTCCTGGATAGCGTACTCATCATCTTCATCGTCTGAATTTGGTAGTTTAAGAGCAGCAGCAGTGGCAGCAACAGCAGCAGAACTAGTAGCAGCATGTGGAACAGCACCATGTTGATTAGTCACAGGAATAGCAGGTGGTGGGAGTTGCCCACTTGAAGAAGAACCATGACGGATAGGCAATGAATCTGGTTGATGACGGTGGTCATACAATCCTTCAGTTTTGATTGAAGAGTTGTGGGAGCCTGTTCCTTGGGAAGAGGATGATGAAGAGGAATGGATGCTTTCAGCATCAGACATGATTGATTCGTGGTTCATTTTTGATGTTGGTTAGTTTCTTGCGTTTTGTTTGTTTTTGCTCTTTTGAATAATAATAGCAACAGCAATGGTAGAATGTTACTTGTTCTGTTGTTTCTTTCTTATCAACTTTGAAGGCCTCACTTTATATAAAAAGCCTTTTTGGGGATTTTTGAAGGGAATTAAAGAGTGCAAAGGACAATCATCAATGTTGTAGCGATGCTCTCAGACTTATTTGTTGATAATTATAAGTGGATATAGTTATAGATAAGTAACTTTTTTTTTCTGAAAAAACACAGCAGCTGTTTGTGATATGAAAGAAATGTGTGTTATTTGTGAACCAACTGATAAGATAGATATCCAGATGTTTCTAAGACATTAATATCCGCTTTTCTGTGATTTGATTTGAATAGAATATTAAACTTGTCTTTATGAACTTGAGAATTTTTTTTCTACTTTTCAAAATTTTTAGTGCAGAAGGAAAAATTTGACTGGCGATGAAAAAGAAAGGAAAAGAAAAGAAAGATTGCAGCTGGTTTATCGAATGAAATGACGAGGAGTGTTGGGTTTATGGGGAGTGTGTTATTGTAGATTACATTTCATGGTTTATGGGTTTATGGCATGAATAATATTGTTAATTATCGTAATTTGAGTATTTTAGCCCATCTCAACTTTCTTCTTGGCTCTCTCCCATCTTTAATTCTTCATAAAACTCTTCATTATAGCATTATGATCCATCAACTACTGTCTGATATGTACTTAAACTGAATGCCACTGCAGCCTTACTTCACGTGGGTTTTAGCTGGCTTTGGTCTTTTTTGGCACCCAACTTCAAGAATCAAGACTGCTGCAAGAGATTAGAACGTGCTGTAATTTCATCGGGAAAAGCTGAGTAAAAGCGTTAAAAACATTAAAAAAGTATGAAAAGAGACGTGAAAAAGACAGAAAAAGGTCGCAAAACTCTTATATTTGATTCATCAATCATATAGGCTGAAAAGTAGTCAGAAATAGCTCACCAGGGGCGATTTTTTAATGTTATTTCAAATATTTACCGAATGATCCAATAAACTAGTAGTAAAAACCAGAAAAAAATTGGCAACTTGGCCGAGTGGTTAAGGCGAAAGATTAGAAATCTTTTGGGTTTACCCGCACAGGTTCGAATCCTGTAGTTGTCGAATTATTTTTAATTTTTCATTTTCAAATTTTTGCAGCGGAAATCGTGGAGCTGAAAAGCGCATGTTGATATCTCGAATCTCCATTGTTTTTATTATTATCTTTGACATTATACAATTTAAAGTGTATTGAACTGACATACAATGTTTGCTAGAATAAGTAGAACACGCAATAGAGTGTTTTCTACAGCATTCAAAAGACTTAGTCATACTAAAAAGCCCCAACCCAGACCATCTTTTGACTATTTATATGGGTCCATATTGTTAACTGTCGGTGTTTCTTTAGGTTACGCTATATCTGTTTATAAACCAGCTCCACCAGAAACTTCCACTACAAAGCTATCTGATATCAAACCTCCAATTTATGGTGATATAGACAAGTTCCACATTGCACACGAGGAAATCGCAGCTATATTAAAACCAGATCAAGTCTCCATTGATACCGATGATTTATCTCAACATACAAACTGTGACTATAGTACTCACACATCCAAAAGATTACCAAGATTAGTATGCTACCCAAACTCAACGGAGGAAGTATCCAAGATCTTGAGCATTGCAAACAGACATAGAATCCCTGTTATCCCATTCTCCGGTGGTACTTCAATTGAAGGTGGATTGATCTCAACTAGACAAAACACCATTGTCGTCTCTTTGCAACATATGGATAGCATTTTGGCACTACACAAAGATGATATGGACGTTGTAGTCCAGCCTGGTGTCAATTGGCAATATTTGAATGAGTATCTAGCTCCATCTGGGTTTAAAATTGGTCCAGACCCTGGTCCTGGTGCTATGATTGGTGGGATGATTGGTACTTCTTGTTCCGGGACAAATGCTGCTAGATATGGTACAATGAAGGAAAACTGCATCAGTTTGACAGTGGTGTTGCCAGATGGAACTGTAATCAAGACGAAAAATAGACCAAGAAAAACCAGTGCTGGTTATAACTTGACTAATTTGTTTGTTGGTAGTGAAGGTACCTTGGGAATTGTCACAGAAATCACTTTACGTTGTCATTTACAATCTAAAGAACGTGTTGGCGTGATGTCTTTTCCAACTATTGGAAATGCAACTAGATTTGTGACAGAATTAGTTCAAAAAGGTGTTGTTGTGAATGCGGTAGAATTATTGGATTCCAATATGATTAAAGTTATCAATGTTAGTGGTGCAATTAAACATAAATGGACAGAGACCCCAACTCTATTCTTGAAAATCCCAGTTGGTGATGATATCAAAAAAACTGTTGAAAGTTTAGGTAAAGAAAATAATGCGATGGGTATCACTTATGCTAAAGATGATGCTGAGAGTGAAGCATTATGGGAAGCTCGTAAAGTTGGTTTCTGGTCTTCAATCGAATATGCAAAAAAGACAATCTCCCCAGATGTTAAGGTTTGGACAACTGATGTTGCAGTGCCAATATCAAGATTGAGTGATGTTATAGAAGAAACTTTGGAAGATATTAAACAACAAGGCTTGTTCTCAACCGTGCTGGGCCATGTTGGTGATGGTAATTTCCATGCAATCTTGCTATACAAACCCGAGCAAAGACAAATAGTTTCAGATATCAGTGAAAGAGCAGTGTTGAGAGCCATTAAAAATGAAGGAACTTGTACTGGTGAACACGGTGTTGGTGTTGGGAAACGTAAATACTTGATTGAAGAACTTGGTCAAGATACAGTCGACTTGATGAGACGTATAAAAATTAGTGTTGATCCAAATAGAATTATGAACCCTGACAAGGTTTTCAAAATTGATCCAAATGATATGGATTAGAATCATAGAATAATTAAATTCAACATCCTTCTTTTGGCAGATACATATCTATATTTGTAGAACTTTAAACATACGACGTATAGTATATTCATGCATATTTATGCAAGATACATTTAATTGTTAATAATCTATTTTCAGCTCTCATGATCACTTCTTCATACCCAAAGATTTGAATATAACTGCTGTTTATTTTCTATTATATTTCAAGACCAAAGATCAGCTTTCTAGTCAATATAACAATGCTTAGTTTTTGGGGACGTAGATTTCAAAATGAATTAGTCGAAGAACATCATGATAAACGTATAATAACTAAACATTAATACTTTTGAAAAGATTCAGCTGTTCATTCGTATGAAAACCTGAAGCATGTCAATTACAATTTCATATATAGACAGTCCAATAGATTTACAATATTTAACTTGTTCTTAATGTTCCACATAACATTTAAATCTGACAATCCTGTCTATGTTTCCACCTTCAACGTTTACAAATTACTAGTTCTCTACAAATCCAATTAAATATTTTATATGTACCCAAATGAATTACTTATACATTAAAACACGATTTATTCGTCATCTTCTAAGGTTTGAGCGGCAATACGATCCAAATCTCTTTGACCGTTTTCAGAGATTCTTCTACCACCCTTTGGAGAGATTTCGACAACACCGATCTTTTCCAAAGCTTGCAAAACTCTTCTGTTGACGGAA
>JAJLVX010000104.1:0-26136 GCA_030564525.1 Liangdongia berthetii | reverse complement strand
ATTCTTGTGGGGCAGCGGCATTAATAGAAGAAGCAGAAACAGTTACTGGATTCATATTTTGGAAATCAGAGGACCAGTTACTACTGGTTCTAATTTGATTTTGTTGTATTGGAACGTTGAATTCAGAAGACCAGTTACTAGCTTGTTTGTGTTGAGGTTGGATATGAGTCAATTCATTGCGCATAGGTTGAAAGTTGAAATTATCGTTTGCTTCAAAGAAACGGTTCATATGCTAAAAAAGGTGTTAGTTACAAATATATTGGTATATGAATACAAGAATACAGTTCCGTACCTGTTGATCACGTTGATTCATTTGAAGATCTTGTCTCATTGTTTGATTCGCATTCATTGGATGATTGAAGTTTGATCTCTGTAGAGAACGGTCTTCAGCAGTATGCTTGGAGAACTGTGCCAAAGGGTTGGCTGCTGTAGAGCACTCACCACCACCACCACCGAATAATGACATGTTGACTATAGATTTTGATTATAATACTGCAACAATAGTGTAGTTAATACTTGTTCATTCCTTTTTATGGGGAAAGAGTTGGTTTTCAAAATGGCCACTCGATTTATTAATCAATGGAGAAACCCGGACACCACACTGTACCAGATAAGTCGGAAGAAGGAAGAAGCACTTATGGTGTGTGCACTGTGTATTATATGAGGTGTACAGTATCTATTCACAGATAAGCCTAATCTCTTAGGGAGAAGCAGTGGGATTTACTTGACAAAACGAGCAAATTTCAATCTTTCCCAATCATTTTTAGTTTGGGTGGTGGTCAGAATGTGTGCTGCCCCGTTCAAGAATAATATTACATAAGTTATTACATAATTCTATTTAGCAGCTTTATATTTATTTATCCTATGAAGAGTTTTATAAATACAAATATAAATACAATACATAACATGTCTGGGAGAAAGAATCCTATCTCGTTAGAGGAACTAATAGCCAAGAAGGAGGATGACGGGACACTGGAACAACCAAAGTTCCTTACAAAAAAACAACGTCAGGAACTAGCACTCCAACGTAGAGCAGCTAAAGTACAACAACAACAACAACAACAACAATCATCATCATCTTCAATTCTTTCCAAATCAAGATTTACACCATATTCACAGAAACAGAAACAAGACAACAAGCCAAAACGTCCTAAAATTGCAGGACTGGACAAGGAAGAATTTGAAGAGAATTATAATCGTATTTTAGAAAAGGGCCGTGCTAAAAAATTTACATTTGACTGGAATAACAAAGATGATACAACAGAGTTATTAGACCTTCCAGTTGTTGAGTTCAAGAATGCTGGTAGTGGTAGAAGAAATAGAGGTGATGATTTACTATTAAGCAAATGGGATGATAAACACTGGACGGAGAAACCATTAGATCAGATGAAAGCAAGAGACTGGCGTATCTTGAAAGAAGACTATGAAATTATCACTAAAGGCTCAAATTTACCAAATCCATTAAGATCATGGAATGAGTCCACGATCCCTGAAAAATTGCTTGATATTATCAATAAACTTGGGTTTAAAGAACCAACTCCTATTCAAAGAGCATCCATACCAATCTCACTTGCACAAAAGGATATTATTGGTATTGCAGAAACAGGTTCTGGTAAAACTTTAGCATATTTGATTCCAATGTTGGCAAAGATTTTGTCACTACCAAGACTAGATGAATACACTAAAGCTGATGGTCCATATGGATTAATCTTGGTTCCAACCAGAGAATTAGCACAACAAATTGAGATTGAATTTCAGAAATTTTTGAAATATATTAAAAACATTGATGTGATATCAATTGTTGGTGGTAAGTTGATTGAAAAGAATATCATTGATTTACAAAACAAATCCATTGAAATTATTATTGCCACACCAGGTCGTTTAATTGATTGTCTTGAAAACCATTATTTGGTTTTAAACCAAGTTAAATTTTTAGTGCTGGATGAAAGTGATAAGATGATTGAAATGAATTTTGGTGATCAAGTTGCACAAATTACAGATTTTATGAATGGTGACAGACAAAACATGATGTTTACTGCAACAATGACTTCTGAAGTTGAACAGTTATCTAAAAAATATGTTAATTCGCCTGCGATTGTCAACATTGGTAATGCCTCATCAAATGAAATGCAAATCAATGATCGTATTGAACAAAGATTTGAATTTTTTGGTACGAATGATGATTCTAAAAAGTTATCTAAATTGACTTCAATCTTAAAGAATGGTAAATATGCACCACCAATCATTATCTTTGTTAATTACAAAGAATCCGGTGAATTTTTAAACAGACAATTGACACAGCAAGGATTTCGTGTTTCATTTATTCATGGTTCAAAATCTCAAGATCAAAGAGAATTTGCCATAAAACAGCTGAAGGAGGGCAAAGTTGATGTTTTAATTGGTACAAATGTTGCAAGTCGTGGGATTGATATCAACAATGTTTCATTAGTGGTTAATTTCCAAATGACGAGAAAAATTGATGATTATATTCATAGAGTTGGTAGAACTGGGAGAGCTGGAAATTATGGTACTGCTATAACGTTCTTGAATGATGAAGTTGATGGTGATATTTACGGAGATTTAAAGAAATTATTAAAAAAGAGTGGTAACAAACTACCAGAACAGTTTAAAAACTTGGCAAATGTACAATCAATTATATAATTTATATATAACTCATTAAGATTTAGCAACCTTGTTCAAAGCCTTCTTCTTTTTATTCTTTTTCAGTAGTTTTAACATACTTAATGTATTTTTATTAAACATTCCAGGAGCTTCAATCTGTTTAACTTCATTAACCTTTTCTTGTGATGCCACATCATCACCATCCTCTTCATTTTCTTCAGGCTCCTCAACCACAGGCTCATTATTATCTTCAATTTGCTTTGCGTTATCGAACCTCTGTAACATTCTCTTAACAACTTGTTCTGTTTCCAACTCATGTTCTTTTTTCATTTGTCTGATAATGGTTGGGTTTGGATCTTCTCTTGCCCATTTCACATTAATGATATCAGTTCCATATAAACTTTGGCCTACCATAGCTTCTTTAGCAAACTGTGCACAAACTTCATCCTTGTAGGTCACAAACGCACAATTTTTAGCATTCAAGACATAAATTCTTTTAATTTTACCAAATTTTCTAAACTCTTTATTAAGCAAATCATGTGTATCATCTTTAATGACAAGCCCACTGATATACAATGTAGTGTTAACAGTATTGAAGGAACCCACACCACTCATGTCATCTTTATAATCACTGAATCTTTCTCTACCAAAACAGTCCACTGTTAATGGGAACACATCTTCCTCAGTAGGTAATCTATGCAAATATTCACACTTTTTGCCCTTACAGCACATCCCTTTAGCAAAAAACAAGCAGAAATACTGTCTTGTATCTTTCTTATCAGCTTTAGTGTAACCACTGTCACGTACTGGGTCTAGTTTATGTTTGGACTTCACTAGTTGGAAACCATTTGAGCCACCAGACCATTTGTTGTACCATATGTTAAAGACAGTACCTGTTTGTGGAGGGAGTTCTGCTTCGTTTATAGTGGCTGGGTCTATTTGAATCCTTGCTGGTTTGAGCTGCGTCATTGTATATGGGTTGTATGTTCTTTATATGATGTTGTGTTGTATTAATGAAATGTACTGATGAAATATGTTTACTTTTTATTTTTTTTTGAAATTTTATCAGTACAGCGAAACTGAAAATTGATATAAACTACTAGCTAAACAGAATTATAACAGAATTATATAGTACTATGTAAACTATTTAATGTAATAAACTACACTTGCCTTCCCTCATACCAGTAAATTAAATATATATATATACACGATGATTTATGATACTCTATTAAATAAAAGAAAAAAAAAACAAAAAAGGACATGATCAGGTAAAGTGATAAAATAATAAAAGCACAAAAGCAACATGTCATAAATAAGTATTAATGATGCAAAATAAAAGTGTTTTTTTTTGTGTGTGGATTCTGGAATCCAGTTGAATAGAATATGATGAAATGAAAGCAGAGTAAAATAAAGTAAAGTGACAAACCCCCAGGAAAAAGAATAATAAGCATGCTGAATGAAATAGAAATTTTGGTCATAAAAAACGTTAACATAAATATAATAACAATAATAGTAATAAATAAACCCATTAAACTGTGTTTTATTATTCATCCTTTTCATTAATCTTATCAAAGTTGATTTCATCCAAAATTTCCTTTGCACCATTCTTTGCCATTTTTCTAGCCAATTCTTCACCAGCAGCAGTAGAATCGTGCTTAAATTGTTCCTTTGAGATATTCACTCTAATTTCATCTTCAACCCATTTGGTCCCATCAACAGAAATAACCAAACCCTTTAGATACAACTCTCTAGTTTCTGGGTCAAAAGTAGAAGCAACACCAATAGGCACTGAACACCCACCTTCCAAAGTTCTCATCAAGGCACGCTCAGCGTAACAGCAAATGGTGGCTTCTTTATCTTCAATAGTGGCTAGGATAGGAGTCATGATTGAATCACCGTTACGGATCTCAATACCTAGAGCACCTTGACCGACAGCATGGTACATTATAGAGGAGTCCAAACGTTGGGTGATTCTGTAATCAAGACCCAATCTTGTTAAACCAGCAGTGGCTAACACGATGCATTCAAAATCAGTTTGTGGGTCATCTAATTTGTTGATTCTAGTTTGGACATTACCACGGATACTTTCAAATTTTAAATGTGGGAAGTTTCTCTTTAGTTGAGCAGATCTTCTAACAGAAGAAGTCCCGACAACAGAGCCATTTGGTAATTCTTGTAGAGACTTGTATGGGGAGTTCTTGGCCATCAGCACAGCATCGGAAGGGTCTTCTCTTTTCACGATGCAACCAAGTTCGAACTCATCTGGCAAGTTTGTTGGCATGTCTTTTAGAGAGTGGACGATTAAATCCAACTTGTGGTATTCGCCCAAATCTTGCAACAACAAAATTTCCAGCTCCTTGGTCCATAGAGCCTTCCCACCAAAAGAATATAATGGTTTGTTTTGGACTTGATCACCAAGGGTTGTTAGTGCTAGGATTGGACATGCAATGGTTGGGAATTTTTCCTTAATTAGGCCTTTGATGATTTCTGATTGGGCAACGGCAAGCTTTGATTTACGACCACCAATGAAAACCTGTTCAGGGACATAAGGCAAATTATATTTAATAGCCAACTTGTTTAATTCCTCTTGTTGGGATTTTAGCTTAGCAGCGGAAGTGACATCCTTCATCAAAGAAGCATCATCCAAAATGTACGAGCTGTTGGAGTCATGGTTATGAGCATGGCCATTATGGGCTTGAGAAGCAGCGTGGCCGTTAGAGGCTGGCACTTGCTTTAGGGAGGACATGACAGGGCCTTTGTTGAAGGAGAATGGTAGTTTTGACACAGAATCGATGTGGATAGGAGCAGACAGCATTGTTGTTTGTTGAAAAAGAAAGTTTTCGTAGTTGTTGATATTAAGCAAAAAATTTCAATGTTTTGATTTTATTGGCTAAAAATTTTTCTCCAGTTGCAGCTGAGGACTTTGTTGTGGTTGTGGTTGTGTAATGTATTGAAGTGATATGATTAGTATCGCCAACAGTATCAATTTCTATGTGAGCCTTTGGTATTAAACACAATTGATGAGTTCAAATAGAAAACAAGACAAGGAAGTGGTGATTGTATTTTATTTTATTTTAAAACATCCCAATAATCCTCGTTTTATGGATTTTTTCACTTTTTCTGGTGATGTCTGGATTCTGGCAAAAAAGAAACTTTAGGTGAAAATGCGGCGCAAACCAGGAATTGCAGCCAATCAGCGCGCATAAAATAGTCAGCTCGAGAGGTGTTGATGGTGGTATTAATACTGGTAGTATTACAAGATATTCGAGTGGTGAAGAGTGGATATGGGTAGAAGACACTAGACAGAAACAGACACAATGCTAATATTAAATACAATTATTACACACACCAGTTACCCTTGTGTCTTTACAACTCCATCTCCCTGTAAACAATCCACTAGGTAATCATCTCACCGTTTAAACTCTTTTCACACTCTTTGATTGGCGGGAATTGGAAATGTCTGGACATATTTCTTGGTTTTGTCCCAGAAAGAGAAAGGGACAAATTGAGATTCAGTTTGACTTATAGTAGTAGTACATATGTAGTAATCATATCGTATCATATCATAATTATCTTGTGTCCTACAGTATTAATCCCCGCCTTAATCTTTTATCCTCAACAACAGTTTAGTTAATGTAAAGCGAGTAGATCGTACATTTAACGTTTGATTGTTAAAAAATAGTACTGTGCTCTACAACTATAAAATAACCAATCCCCATGTGTCGAAGTCTGAAGGTAAACCCCATTAGAATCCAGATCCAATTCTCTCTAAATTCTATTGTTGATCAATTACAAATTTACAACGTTTGTCCTTCTTGCTCTCATAAAATCATAAAAACACCTCTTTTGAGCTAGCCAATCAACTTTATGGAGTTGTAACAAATAGAGGAACGGAATCTGCTGCCCGGGTTCCCACGCAAAATCTCCTAAATTTTATGGCCAGGTGGACACACATACAAAACTGATTCTTGATCATGAATGCTTTAGTAGGTTCGACTTATAGGAGAGAAAAACGTTGTGGATTTTTATTGTTGGTCACATGACCCAATTTTTTTTTGTTGATGAGCTGTAAACTTTTAACAATTGAACATGTTGATAATCAATTGGGTAATTCTATAATAGAAGTATGTCAACTCCAGTCATCACACAGACAATCAATACACCCACACAATTACAATATGTATACAAATCAAAGATCCTAATACCACTTCTCCTGAAATTTATAGTCCTATTCGTTCTTTTCGTTCTTTGGAAAATAACAGACAAGAAACAATTGATAAGAATACCATTGGGCGCTATAGGCCTTATTATTTTCAACACCATCAAGATTCGTATAGGTATCGTCCCTTTGTTTCAGTTCAATGAATTTCATGTTTAACACATTTTCTATAGAAGAATCAATCACCATTATCCAATCCAGTGCTATTCAAATCACAACTTCAAGTGGGCTTCTAAAACAGAACAAATCACATAGACTTATACCCATCGACAATGTCATTGATGTCATTATCAATGAAGGATTTAAAGGCCCAGAAGTATTGTATTATATGGCCATAATATTGAAAGGCGCTGATAAGTTGGTGCTGTTATTCCCATCTGCTAGGATTCCAATAAAAGAAATGATTGAAATACGGAAAAACTTGAGAAAAAGGGTGATAAATAATATTAAAAACTGATGAAGACACATAGAATTTGGATTCACATAGTAATAACTGCTCATTATATCATCTTTTATTGATTCATTTATCACTAAATATTTTAATTTACCTACTACATCGCTTATTCAGATATTATATAATCATGATTTGAAATTTTTTTTCTGAAATTTTAAAAGATAATAAACAAATTAAAGAAGAGGACCTTTTTTATATTTAAACATCAAAGCAAAGAAGAGACAAAAAAACAAAAGTTGAAGAATGAGTAGTATTATCAGTATGTTACCATGATTATACAAACAATTACCATATATTAACACTATAATTTAGACAAGAGTGCAGTTAGATTCGCTCCAAAAGCAAAAGGGCGTAATACTCCCTCTAAAAAGAGAAGTAATATTCCCGCAACACCACCAGCAACTCAAGAGCCCACAACTAAAGTGACTGAAGATTCCGTTGATTCAGAGGACTCTGAGGCAAGTGATAAGGACCTAGACCCTCTCACAAGCTCATCAGAGTTGAATAAGGGTACTACCAACTCCATATCGGCTTCTCCAGGACCAATAGCAACAGTGACAGTAACAGCAACATCATCATCCACCACAACTAGTACAATCCCAACAACACAATCATCAAACTCAAGACCAAGACGTCTGTCCACATTGAACAACTTTTCTCGTGGTGACCTCTTCAAGAGAAACACAAAGACAAACATAAACTCATCTTCCTCTGCTATCGCACAACCACTGCCGCTGTCTGCACTGGACTCTGCTAATGTCGCGCCTGATGCGTCATCGCTTGATGCTCAGGACAAGAAGACGTCCCATGTTATCAACATCCCGGCCACACTGCCAAAGAGAAGAAGAAGCTTTGTTGCTGGAACAAAGAAAAGAAGAAGAAGCTCTTCTGTTATTGCAACCGATAAAGAACCATCGTCACTTGTTAAACCACCAACTACAAGAACCATCGTTGAAGAGCCAAATGAGAGAAATAAAGTTTTAGCTTCACCAAAGGCTTCTCAAGGTGCTGGTTTTGATCAGGAAATTACTACAACCATCAAGGATTACAATGCCACTGTGACAATCTCAACCTTCACCCCTCCAGCTACAGCTCCAGAGGCATCCTCCTCCTCCAATCCTAACAACACAGAAACTCACGACAACAATAACGATAATGATAACAATGATAATGAACAAGTGCCTACAAAGGTTGAGGACACCACAGCTGCTGAATTACCAGGGGATTTTGAACTTTGGTTTGACTCAGCATCAGACAAGTTGTTTAAAGTGAAGAAAGGTGAGGTTTTCGATGTACCTGAAGGTACATTTCCTGTCAACTCATTCAAGAGTAAGTCATTATCGCAATTTTCAAAAGCATTCACTTCTGCTGATGTCCTTGAAACAGTCACAATTGATGAAGAACATTTTACGTTGGAAGAATTGTGTAAACCATCCATTCCTATTGGGAGAGTGTCGCCTTATTTCCAACAGGCACAAGCTGCCAGAAAAAATAAGATGAGACAAAGAGTTTTAAGATCTCAAATGAGAGCCAAGGCTAAAGTTGCCAAGATGAGTCTGGAAGAGTATCTCAAGAAGCATCCCGAAGAAGAGGCTAGATTACAAGGTGATATTGTTGCAAAAGAAGAGGATGGCACCGCTAAAGAAGAAGGTGCTGGTACTGAAGGTGGTGCTGAAGGTACTGGTGCTGTTAATGATGATAATAATAATAATAACAACAACAATAATGGGACTCTCCAAAATCCATTGGAAGGTGAACCGGTCAATAAAATTGATAACCTACCACTTGCAACAAACGCACTACGGTTGAAAATGCAAGATGGTAAGCTTATCATTGATGAAGACTCAAGGGTCATCGACAGACATGCAGATCAAATTAACGAATACAGAGAAAAACGTCAAGAAAACCCATTTGAAAACGTTATAAACTCAGCTTCATATGGTAAACAAAGATATACCGACAAGTGGGATGAGAAAGAAGTGAAGAAATTTTACGAGGCTTTGGGTCAATGGGGTACAGATTTTGCTTTGATTGCCCAAATGTTCCCACATAGAACCAGAAGACAAGTCAAGGCCAAGTTCATCCTAGAGGAAAAGAAAAGACCAGGGCTGATTGAGCTGGCGTTGAGTAGAAAGCTTAACAACGTATTCAACCTGCAGACGTACGAAGATGATTCAAACAAGAAATTCGATACTCTGGATCAATTCAATGAAAAACTGCTCAAGTTGAAGCATGAACATGAACAAAATTTGAAGGACCTGACTATTGCTAGAGAAAAGG
This sequence comes from Liangdongia berthetii, assembly GCA_030564525.1. Classification (NCBI taxonomy): domain Eukaryota; kingdom Fungi; phylum Ascomycota; class Saccharomycetes; order Phaffomycetales; family Wickerhamomycetaceae; genus Liangdongia; species Liangdongia berthetii. The sequence continues at coordinate 16,561 of JAJLVX010000104.1, read as the reverse complement.
CTAAAGAAGAAGACACAAAGAGACAAAAACAAAAGGAATTGGAAGTTAAGAGTGGTGTCAGACCAAAGACCAGGCAAGAAAGAATGGTTGAGTTACGTAGACATGAAGAAGTTCTTGGGTCTGTTGATGATATTAAACCTCCAGTCAGACCAGAAGGGTATGCTTGATGATTTTTTGTTTTTTTTATGTGCACCAACGTATTATTATCATAGAAATGAATGATTTTGTTGAAAAGTGGTGTAGGCAGTAGACACTGGACAGTATAGATTCACAAAACATGATATACTGAAACACCTCTTCCTACTTCAATATTACTGATTACTGATTACTCAGCCACTTCATAAATGTGAGAGTGGCCCAACCGACAAAAAGAAAAAAACATGAAAACTTGAAACCACACACACCATTCTGGTTTAAACGAAAGCAACAGCACAACAAACAGCAAAGAAAACTTAACTTGAAGAGTGCTACAAGGAAACAACAAGTTCAAGTTATCCCAAAAAGAGACATTTAGTTAAAAGTTTATCCATTAATCATTATCCATTTTCGCTGTTTGAATTTCTAAAATTCCAAGTTTCAAGAACGCATTAAACAAATAACAAATAATAACAACACAACACACAACAAGAAAGAAATGTCTGCCAGTGAATTGAGAAAGCAGCTACCCAACTTAAACACCGCTGATGAAGGCACATCGGGTGCTATATATCAAGTGATCAAGGAATTCACTCCACGTTTGGAGGATGAATTGGCGCTTAAAGTTGGCGACAAGGTTGAAGTTATTTCAGACGATAAGGAGTATAATGATGGTTGGTACATGGGCAAGAGTTTGAGCACTGGTGCAGTTGGTTTATATCCAAAGGCGTTCACTCAACTGATCCCTTCACTTTCAAAACCATCATTGTTAAGATCCAGATCTAGAAGAATAGGAAGCCCTGCATCCATAACACATTCTCCAATATCTGCCAACAACAGCTCGAGTGTGACACCAGTATTAAGCAAGCCTGCACAGATGCCTGATTTCAAGCAAGATACAACCAGTTCAACAAACTTGGGTTCAGATACAATATCAGGCAGCTTGCTTCTAAACGAGGAGGATGAACAAGAGTTTGATGATGGTGATGATCATAATATGACCAGAGCTCTATCTGACATTGACAAGGCCCTTGAAGAGTTAAGAACTGAGGCTTCCACTGCTGGTACTTCTGGATTACCACTTGGTGAAGATGTTGCAACATCAACTCCAACTGCAGCTGTTTCTAAAACTACAAACGTTTTAGATACAAACATACCTGCTCGTGGTGCTGATAGTGGTGATGTATCATCTACAGAAAATATCACAAAAACAGAAACTACAGAAACCCAAACTCCATACTCTGATAATGCACTGAATCCAGAATATGTCGAGTCTTGGACTCCTGAACAAGTTACTGCATATTTTTCATACTTGGGATTTGATATTAAGTCAGCTGGTCAATTTGCTAGACACAAAATCACTGGTTCAATCTTGTTAGAATTAGAACTAACATATCTAAAAGAGCTTGATATTAATTCTTTTGGTACCAGATTTGAAATTTATAAAGAAATTGAAGCATTGAAAGAGTTTGCCAAACAAAGGGATGATACTACTAGTGCTCATGATATTCCAAACCGTGATACAACATCAAACAGTTTATTAGCACCAGCTGAACTACATCGTTCTCAGATCAGTCCACAACAAAAGTCAATGGAGGAGAATTTCGACAGTTTCACCCGTCCTTTGGGTACTTTGGGTCATTCAAGAAAGAAGTCACAATCTTTGGATGATATTCCAGAATCTACAAAGAAGTTCCAAGAACAGCAAAATGCCCAAAAGAGACTGAATCGTCATTCTTTGAAACCAACTTCACAAGCCCCACAAATCCCAGTACCAAATTTGTCCCAACAATTTTTATCACCAAGAAGAGCTCCACAACCTCCATCATATCCAAGTCCTGTTCAACCAAAGGCTCCATCTTCACAATCAGCAACTTCATCCCAATCTCAAGTACAACAACATAATCAGCAACAACAATCTTATCAAGGACAAAGCTCTCCAATGTTCCAAACTTTGGATCCTGCAAGAAGCAAGTCTCCAACAGTTGTTACTACCAGTAAGAGTCATAGCAAGAAACCATCTTTAGAAATCAGCACCAAATTCAATCCTCCTGCAATCGCTGGCGCTAGTGCTGCTTCTCATTCAAGAAAACCATCATATGAACTCAATGTTAATTACTTGAGATCACATTCTAGAAACAATTCTACACAATTTCAACCACCTTCCACAGACAAGTTTAGAAGAAACAATAGTAGTATTGATAATGGAAGACCAGCATCAAGTATCTATTATGAAGCGCAACATTCTAGAAACTCTAGTACTTATTCCAAATCACATGCTAGATCAACTTCAGACTTGTCTCAAAAACCAACAGAAACTCGCCGTCGTCGTCGCTCTTCTGTGTTTTCACTTATTCAAACTTCAAATGATAACAGTTCTCCAACAAAAGATTTCTCCTCCAACATCCAAAAGAATTCTCCTGTTAAGTCACCAATAAGAGCTTCTAGCCCAGTGAGATACTCTATGACTGCAGCTGGTGGTTCAGGTGGGAATCGTGTTGCGTCTGATGCTTCAACTACTGCAAATTCCACACCCACTCTAGGCCAATTACCAAACCTAAAGCAAAGATCTGTTTCTGCTAAAGAAGCACATAGCTCAGAATCTCCAAACAAGAACGCTGCTGGTGCAGCATCTCCAGCAAATAAAAGATCCATGTCTGAAGCTGTGAGAGCCAAGACTTTAAGAAATATTTCCTCTTCTGCTGCTCTGAGACCAAATAGAAACAACAAGAAGGAAACTTCAGCATTCATGGAAGGTATTAGAACCATCAGTCCTAGTGAAGCTATCAAGACTGCTGATTGTCATGGTTGGATGAGTAAAAGAGGTGGGATTGCTGTTGGTAACTGGAAACAAAGATATTTCACATTGCATGGTACAAGATTGTCATACTTTACCTCATTGTCTGATACTAGAGAGCGTGGGTTGATTGATATCACTTCACACAAGGTTTTGGTTGCTAGGGAAGATGACAAACTAACGTCTTTGTATGCTGCTAGTACTGGTCATGGTAAGTTTTGTTTCAAGGTTGTTCCACCAGCACCTGGTTCTAGAAAAGGTTTGACATTCACTGCCCAAAAGGTTCATTATTTTGCTGTTGAAACCAAGGATGAGATGAGGGATTGGATGGCTGCTATGATCAAAGCCACTATTGACATTGATGAATCTGTTCCAATTTTGAGTTCATGTGCTACTCCAACAGTTTCATTACAAAAGGCTCAAACTATGCTACAACAAGCCAGAGAGAATCTAAGAAACAGAGAAGAGATGAATAGACTACAACAACAGCAAGATGTATCTACATCGGAGTTTCAAAAACCAATGACTGCCGGTGGATCTTCAAATGATGTTTCTGGTACATCCTCCATTTCTCCAGACTCTGGTTCATTTGATTCTAACATTCCACAACACTCACCAAACACCACAACGACAACCACTGACACACCGGTGTTACCAGAGACGAATGGGTTTTCTTCACCATACATCATTGCATCCAATGTTATTTCACCAAAACCACATCATAATACACATAGCAACAACAGCAACATTGGAAATGGCACGAATTCTTCTTCTTCAAGCACACCAACATCTTCACCTGTTGACATGGAGTTTAAGAGTAAGCCATACAAGGCTTCAACGCGCCATTCAAGCACTAGAACCCCATCTTCAGCTGGTGCAACCAGTGCTGCTGCTGCCGCTTTAAACAATTACAATAGTAAGCACAAGGCTGGTTCAATGATCGGGAATAACCACAATCTTTGAAAGTTACAAAATAAGAAATTATAAGGATGCAAAAAAGAGACAATTGTATTTAGTTACTAGTATTTAAATTTGTGTTGGTGGAGATGAGATTCTTTTATTAACAATTTGTGTTTGTTTTTATTGTTTGTGTTTAACTGAAGTTTTTTGGTTCAAATTAAGTGTGTTTTTTTAATACATATACATATATTGATATTGATATTGTTTATAAGTTTTAAAAAGGGGAAGCTATGTGTTTTAATTAATAATGTTTATTTCTTTATGGGTGTAGTTTATTTGTATATAGATTTATAATATTTTACGTAATCAAAGCAAAAAATTCTAACATCAACATCAACATCATCATCAGTCTGGTGTCAGAAACCCAATCATATAATTGATTATATATATCACAAAATTAAGCCCGGTATCATGACACAAACAGACGAAGAATGGTCTGAATTGTCAATTCAGGTTGCCAATGATCCACAGAATTTTGAGAAATGGGAAGCGTTGCTTTCCTACACGACAGCAAACATTTCGAAAACGACACCAGCATCGAAACTGCAACTGTTACGCATCACATATGACCAATTTCTGTCGCACTTCCCATTGCTGGAGCAGTACTGGCTGAACTATGCTGATATTGAGTTCAGACTGGGGAACACTGAAGCGTCCAAGGCTATCTATGAGCGTGCGCTGAACTTCAGCTCGTGGTCCTACTTGATATGGATGGAGTATTTGAAGTTTTTGGAGAAGGTTGAGCTTGATTATGATGTGTTGATGAGGTGGTTTGAGAGAGCTAGTGAGAAGATTGGGTGCCATTACCATGCGTTCCAGTTCTGGTATGAGTGGTTGGAGTTGGAGAAGGGGTATAATGGGAAATCGCAGTTGTATTATAATGTGTTGAGAAAGACTCTTGATGTGCCGTTGTATAACTATGGGTTTTTTTATAAGTTGTGGTTTAAAGAGGTTGATAGTTTGAATAGTGGGAATTTATTGATGTTTATTTCTAAAGAGGAGTTGTTGAAAAAATTTAAGATTGATTTGGATGTTGTTACATTGAAGGAGATTGATTATGTTGATTTATCCCAGAAATTGAAGAAGATATTCACAGATTCGTACATCACCACGCAATTTAAATCATTTGAGTTGTATCAATATGAAAGAAAAATTGGATTAGAATATTATGTTCCAGGAATGTTGAAATCATATCAAGATTTAAGCAATTGGATTCAATACTTGGATTTCATTGAATTAAATGGATGCAAAGCACAAATTGTTCAATTATATGAACGTGCTTTAGTTCCAACAGCTAACTATGCAGATATTTGGTTGAAATATGCTAATTATTATATTGATTTAGGCCAATATCAAGATGCTCGAAATGTTTTGAATAAGGCGTTGTTATTTGTTGATGATGCGTTGTTATTAACTAAACTAGTTAAGATCGAGTTACATTTCAAGAATTACATAAAGGCAAAAGATATGTTGATTAGTGGATTGACGCATAATGCTGATAATTTGGAATATTTGATTGAATTGATCAATGTTGAATATTTGTTGAATTTAAAGCACCCACTTGAATTCAAGAAATTTTATACGAATTTAATTCTAATCAAACCAGTTGAGATTGGGATTGTATTATTGAAACAGCTGCCAAATTTCAAGAATATTAGTGTTGATGTATCATTGGTTCAAGAATTGAATGAGAATGGTAAATTTAACGGATTTGTTGATTATTGGATATTATTACTGAATGTTCAACTACTGCAGAATAATAATAACGGTGGTACTAATAGAAATGCTTTAAAGATAACATATAAACAAGCGTTAGAAGCAGTTGGAAGCACGCAACCTAAATTGATCCAATGGTATGAAAACCATTTGAGTTATACTATTGTTGATGAAGAAGAGTTTCAAGATTATTTCACCCTAGATTGCCAAAAAGCTTTAGCTACATGATTTATTATAATAGGATTTGTACTATATGCATGAATGATTAATATATTAATTAATATATAGCTAGTGTAGGGATGGATGCGAATAAATAAATAGGTCATTAATAAATATTGTCATAAGGATTCAAATTCAAATTCAAATTCAAATCAATGGTTCAGTAAATGTTAATCCACAATCTTTTATAGTGAACGTCTTGCAAACACTATTATTGTTATTATTTTTTGATTGTGAATTGTTTGTATTCTCCTTAACCAATTTTTGAACTTTAACCAAAGAATCATTAACAAAGAAAGATTCACCTTCATAATCTTTACTCTTTGCGATGAATTTGCGTAATTTTGGGTTGGTGAAATCACCGCTGACAACGACAGTTCCTCTCCATGAATGCTTTGCTTCTAAACTCTTGATGGAGGTGAATGCATTGATCAAATCTTGTTCTAACAGTTCTTCATCAGAAACGACAAATGAGCATGAAGTTGTCACAGAGGCAGATCTTGACCTTGATCTAGATCTCAATCTATCATTAGAGCGTGCTGAAGAAAAGATTGACGCGACATATGAAGAAGATGAAGAAGATGAAGTTGAGCTTTGTGACTCGTTTGAACCTCTTCTTGATCTTGAGACGCTGTTCATGACAAAGCTGGAGAGTTCCTCAGCGGGTATCTTAATCATTGGGATTGCGTCCATTTTCAAAGAGCGCTCTCTAAGCACTTCATTTGGAGTCTTTTTCAATGTGGATAGCTTTCTGTTTTCATAAGGGGTGGACAAGTCGATGGCTATGAGCAAGTTGTAGTAAAACACGGTGCACTTGTAAATGTTCTGGAAATGCAGTAACAGTTGGTTGAGCTCGACTCTGAGTCTTAGCGTGGCGGTTTTCTTGAGGTAGTCTGTTGCAAGACCAGCATGGCAGCTCTGTAGTGTGTAGCTGGATATCAGGGTCCCAATGTTGTTTTTGATCGACGCGTAATCGTTGTTGTTGTTGTTGTTGTTGTTGTTGTTGGCCTCAGCTTCAAACGCCATCATCAGAGCGGCCAAGTGATCAGCGGATGCAGCAGCAGCAACAGAAGGATCATCATTGTTGAAGGAAGACTTGTTGATGAGGGACGGGTCCTTTGGCTTGTAGAGGTTGAGCTGCGTGGAGTTGATCTCGACAATGACTGGCGCCCATGCTCTGCTCTTGGAGACTGTGAATGGTGAAGTTAGCTCTGTTTTGAGGAACGCGACTTGGTAGTGGTGTAGAGAAGGCTTGTAGAGTGGTAGAGGCTCATTGTTGGAGGAGTATGATGGAGAGGACATCTTTGTGGTGGTATGAAGTATAAGAATGAGACTCAATGGGAAACACCTGTCCTTTTAATGCTTTATTTGCTCTTTGACTCTCTGTTTATAGCTTTGCGTTCTCCAACTAGTCACGTACGTACGTAACTTATCGGTGGTTGCTGTTAGTCAAGATTTAGTCAAGACAAGTTGTTCTAACTGGCTTGGTAGTGCTGGAAGTGGAAGTGGAAGTGGAATTGGAATGGAAGTGGAATGAAATGAAACTGGGAGGTGTGGAATGGGAAGTGTAGTCCGCAATGTGTTTCTACTATATTCGACAACTATACTACTACTACTATTATTATTATTATTACTATCCACCTTGTTATATAGAAGCATCATTACTAAACAATTGACATCAACACGCGCCTGGCTATGCAGCACGTATCAAGAGCCGTCTCGACAAATCAGAATGTCCCCATTACCAACAAAAATGCGCCAAATCTGCTGCTACGAGCATATAAAGAGATATATCATGGCAGTATGGCTGATGTGAGATATTTTGAGGTGGTTTGAACCGCTTTGAAGTGGTTGTTTAGTTGTTGTTTTCATTCTACTGGTGAATGGTGATTTGTAGTGCTCCACTTTGTCTAATCAAGAAGAAAACTACAGAAAAATCGTCAAGAGTTTGACTATCGGAATAATTGGGCAGAGTCCGACTTTCCATGGATGTATTATAACTTATCATTACAGTATCATAACCTGTTATTGTCGACATTTTGATATTCTTCAATCTTCTTCTTCCATTAATAGACTTTGCTTCGGTTGCAGTTTTTCCGTGACACTTTTGTAAAAAGAGTAGTTCGGATTTATGACCGTTTTACCGGACGCAGCAATTTTAGTTCAAACTTGATGAGATGAGATGGTTAAATGAAATTACATTATTGACAAGATTGTTCCTACTACATATTCCAAAACACAATAGTAAACTCTATATACCCAAAAAGATAATGTTATAGTCTAGAAATAATAGATTATCATTATAGATATAATTGATCTTATACCCTATTTATTATCAATCGTCAAATGTCAAGATAACAACAAGCAACAAACAAGAAGAAACAAAAAACAAATGACCAAATCAATTCAAATCAAATCAAATCAAATCAAATCAAATCCCAGATCTTACAACTTGGTAGTCTTTAGGGGTTTTAAGTTACATAGTTGATCATAGATGATAGAAGAAGACAATAGAAATACTTCCACAGATGTTGAGAAATGATGTGATGACAAGAAAATAGTTAATCTTTTACAGCTCCGATCAATTCATCATCATTGTTCACTTCAATATCAAATGGTATCTACTATCAACCATGCTAGTTGACTTTTCATCAGTATAGTAGCTCGTCATCAAACTACATTACTATCTTGATATTACGTACTGACCAGTTAGAGTTTAACCATGAGGATTCACGAACTGGTAACCAGTTGTGAACAATGAATAGTAACTCACAGTATTTAACAAGATCATTTGAGAATTGAGGCAAAATGCCCTACTATATTTGTTATACTCCCTATTTCACAAAATGAGTCAAATATGTATCTTGTACTTTTGACATGCATGAGCTGTGCTACTGAAGATTAGATTAATAACCACTAAACAATGACAATGCTCCAAAGTAAACATAATGCCTTCTTCTTTAAACTCTTTGCATTCAAACAGTCATTGGTCAATACCACTTTGACTTGTTCCTGGCACAAAACATATGTTAGTAACTTGCTTCTGCAATATAGTAGTAGTACATTACTCCAGTTTCGAAGGGTAATACGCTAAACACCATCAGATGCTTCAAACAAGCAGAGAAAAGAGAGAACCAACTGATGATGGAATGAAGCAATCAGATCAATTGGTGGTTGATGACTATATATATATCAAATACACACAATATAAATAGTATAAAAACTGGTATTAAGTATTATATTAAATTTCTCGAGAATATTTATCCATTTGACACCTTCCAGAGACCAATCGACACCGGGAGAAAAGCGTTATTCTACACCACCAACCCCCACGAGTATATTTAGACACATAAACGCACAAGTAATCAGAGTAAGCAAGTCGCAAAGTAACCAGCTCCACCACCTTCTGGCCTCCCTTCTCCCTCTGTCTCTGCCACCAACCAAAGCTGCCCGTCTTTCCAGCTGCGTTGCGTGGTGTCGGCGTAATTTCTTTTTCTCTCTCGACATTATAAAAAAAACCAACAAAACTCATAAACTCTCAAAACCATATATTCAGCTAGTTAAAGCAACAGGTAATATACTCTACGCATCACAAACAAACTACTGCTACAATCACAATGTCAAACTCAAAGATCAGCTGGTTAGTCAACTTGGACGTCAAGGAAACCCCAAAGGCACATCTACGTCGTACCTCAATCATTGGTACCATTGGGCCAAAGACCAACTCTGTCGACATGTTGGTCAAGCTGAGAAAGGCTGGGCTGAACGTTGTCAGAATGAACTTCTCCCACGGCACCCACGAGTACCACCAAACAGTCATTGACAATGCCAGAAAGTCTGAGGAGGTGTATGCTGGCCGTCCACTCGCCATTGCTCTAGACACCAAGGGGCCTGAAATCAGAACTGGTAACACCAGAGATGGCAAGGACTACCCAATCACCACTGGCCATGAAATGACCTTCACCACCGATGACAAGTACCAAGAACTCTCCGACGACAAGCTCATGTACATTGACTACAAGAACATCTCCAAGGTTATCGAAAAGGGTAAGATCATCTACGTTGATGATGGTGTCCTAAGTTTTGAAGTTATCGATATCCCAGATCATCAAACTTTGAAGGTCCGTGCAATCAATGATGGTAGAATCTCCTCTCACAAGGGTGTCAACTTGCCAAACACCGATGTTGACTTGCCAGCCCTTTCAGAAAAGGATAAGGATGACTTGAGATTTGGGGTCAAGAATGGTGTTCACATGATCTTTGCCTCTTTTATCAGAACCGCAAATGATATCAGAACCATTAGAGAAGTTTTGGGTGAAGATGGTAAGGATATTAAAATCATTGCCAAGATTGAAAATCAACAAGGTGTCAACAACTTTGATGACATTTTGAAGGAAACTGACGGTGTCATGGTTGCTAGAGGTGACTTGGGTATTGAAATCCCAGCTCCACAAGTGTTTGTCGTCCAAAAGCAATTGATTGCCAAGTGCAACTTGGCTGGTAAGCCTGTCATCTGTGCCACCCAAATGTTGGAGTCTATGACTTACAACCCACGTCCAACAAGAGCTGAAGTTTCTGATGTCGGGAACGCAGTCTTGGATGGTGCTGACTGTATCATGTTGTCTGGTGAAACAGCCAAGGGTGACTACCCATTGGAAGCTGTCGCCATGATGCACCAAACTGCTTTGATTGCAGAAAAGGCTATTGCCTACGACTCGTTGTACGACGAAATTAGAGTCAACACTCCAAAGCCTCTATCCACCGTGGAAACGGTTGCTGCCTCTGCTGTTGCTGCTGCCACTGAAGCTGGTGCTAAGGCTATCATCACCCTATCCACCTCTGGTGAAACTGCAAGATTGGCCTCCAAGTACAGACCAAACTTGCCTTTGATTATGATCACCAGAAACAAGAGAGCTGCAAGATTTGCCCATTTGTATCGTGGTGTGTACCCATTCATCTACGACAAGCCTGCAGTTGAGGACTGGGCCCAAGATGTCGAAAACCGTTTCCAATCTGGTATTGCGGAGGCTATCGAACTGGGTATTGTCAAGAAGGGTGACAACGTTGTTGCTGTCCAAGGTTGGACTAAGGGTGTTGGTCACTCAAACACCATCCGTTTGTTGACTGCTTGAACATTTCATTAGGTTTAATTATCTATACATTATATATCACATATTATAATTATTTTAACGCGTTACTTCTTTTTTTTTAATTGTTATTATAACTAGTACTATTAATAAGGATTGAATATTATTATAAACTAGGTATTATTCCTTGTAACGAACATTGTTTTAGTAATGCCTCTTTGGTTTCATCGATTACTGTCATCCATTTAGTATTAATTTCTTCATTAATATCACTATTGTCACCATTCTCAATCAACTCTTGCATAACTAATGCCATCCGCTTGTATAAATTCATTGCACAAACAAGATTATCTTTAACCAATTTCCCAAAATATTCAGTGAAAATCTCGACATCTCTTGAATGAGGTCCTTTGTATAACGAATGCCTAATCCATTTCTCAACAAGCTTTAAAATTTCATTTGGTCTACTTCTCTTTTGAAATATCAAGGGCGTACTCAAACTTTTAAAATATTCAGGCCCAACTTCCAAAATTTTATTTGTTTCCTCTTGTTCTGTCGCTAGTTTCTCCAATCGTTCACGCAACTTTGATGATTCAGTCTTTGTAAAACTCTCATACTCTTGCCATTCTTTAACAACAGATGCTCTGATTGATGCTGGTAATTCATTCAATACAGACTCATCATACTTCTCAATCTTCATCTTCTTCGTAGGAGATGTAAACTCGATCTTGACTGGTGACTTGCCACTTCTCTTTTTAGAAGGGCTCTTCTTGGGAGAAATAACACGAACATATTTAGGTTGTGTTCCATTCATAGAAAAAACTTGCTGCAAATATGTTCGTTTCTTTGAAGGTGTGCTTGGGTTAATCTTGATATTTCTTCTTCTAAGTTCATCTTTCAATTCTAACTGTATATCAGTGGGTAATGTATTGAAAACCTCCAAGTCAACTTCTTTTGGTAGCATTGAAACTGGTTCTTCAGACTTTTCTCGTTGATCTTTGATAGTCTTCTTGATACTTGAAGGCAATTCTTCCAAAATGGACGAATCAATATCACTTGGAACCTGATATTGGGTGTGACTGATATTCTCTATACTTTCCTGTTCCTTCTCAGACTTTTCCGTAAAGTCAACTTGCCTAAACACACCTTTCTTAAATGGCAACACCTTTTGGTTGCCAACCTGATCTTTCGGAACCAATTTTGTTACTTGTAAAGATACACCTCTCAGCTCTTTAACTTCACACCCAATACTCCTAATCAATGATTTGGATTCAGTGGAAAATACACCAGGGTTAGCAGTTGGAATACCCAATCTTGAACTTTTAGATATAGCATCACACTCACCACAACCTAGATATTTAGGTGGATCAATAGGTGCATGCGCACTTCTTTGCAACACTTTCAAGGTCATTTGAGACGCAACCATTTGAAGTTTGGATAATCTATCCGTCATCTCTTGTGATAGTCTTGTTAAGAAATCATCAACTTGAGTCATTGTATCAAATCTTATTCCCCAGTTCACATCAATAGATACACTTTTTCTCATGAAATCTTGTGGGTTGGATGATATATCAATGGATGTATCATCTTTGCCTCTAGAATATTCAAACAACTTGGTTCCCGTTTTGATACCAAACACTGTAATCAATTTCTTCTTATCAATCTTTCGCAATTCAACAACAGTAACATTACGCTTGTTTGGTTCATCTGCAAACAAATTCTGTATCAATTTTTGTTCAATCAAATGACCAATGCCTGGCAAATCTGAAACTTTAAACTCTTCCAAAAATTTCCAAACTTGTTCATCTTGTAAATAAAACTGTCCTTTTGGTTTTGCATGTCGTAGTGCTAATTTTGCCAATAATACATTTTTACCAACACCACAACTCACTGAGCATTGTGTCTCTCGATAAACTTTTTCACGCAACTCTGTGCAAAATTTTTGAACATTTTCTTCAAAATTATCACCATCTCTTGGGACAATAGAGTATATATCCAATAAAGCTTCATCAATTGAAACTGGAAACAAATTATCAGCATTCAATTCAAGCAAAATTTGATAAAACTTCTTTGAGATCCGTTCATATGCATCAAAATCATAATCAAGACAAACCAAATCTGGACACTTCTTTTTCGCACTAGCAACCCAGCTCCCATTTTTGATACCATATTTACGGCATACATAATTACAACTTGCAATATCAGCAGTGGAGTTTGCCTTCTGGCCACCATGAGAAACACAAACCGGGGTGTTTTCAAAATCAATCTCTGGATGTTTCAAAGCAGATGCTGTTGCAAAAAAGCAGTCAAAATCAACATGAAGAATCAAACGTTCTCTTTTAATTTTTGCATTGGAGTGTTGCTGTGATGTGCTTTTGGCCTTCTCCAGTGCTAGATTTAAAAACTCTGATCTTAGATCACTCTTCCAAGTACTCAAATGATGAAGTCTTGATTTTGCAAAAAACACATTCAAAAAATCAGGATGTTTAGCATCAATGGGGACATCCATCTGAACATCATTGACATGTTTTTCATTCTCCTGTGTCAATGGTAATATTTCTTCTTCTTCTTCTTCTTCCTCCTCCTGCTCTTCATTTTGTTCATCATCATGTTCTTTACCTTCTTCACCCTGGTTAACCCCAAATGGCAATCTCTTCTGCCCATACTCTTCATTAACAATAGAATATTCAGCCCAATGCAACAATTTTCCAGCCTTGATACTCTCAGTTATCCACTCTGGCTTGACAACTCTATAATTCTTAAACTCCATCAACTTACGAGGAGTCAACCGACTCGCCACGATATGTGTAACAGCACCTTTCCCACTCAAATAATGTACAAACTTACCACCATTAAGCACAATCATCCTATGTAGTGTCATTCTACTAGGTTTCACGAGCCCGTTGATGTAGATTTTGCAGTTTTGGAAGATTGTCGTGGTGGCATGTTCAGCTCTTTCGAGTTCCCATTTCAAGTACTCTTCATCTTCCTGCTGTTGTGCTTGACCTTTGTGTTCAAAGTACTCAGCATAATCACCAAAAATGACGTTCTTGTTGGTGGTGTTATCATTTAGTTCTTCAATATCTGAACCGGCGTCTAATGGTGCTTCATCATCCACTTCAAGTGGCGGTTGTTGTTGAGCAAGTGGGAATAAAGAATCATCCAGGGAAGTTGTTATTTTGGGGCTGGACGGTATCTGTGTTGAGGTTAGTTCATCAGGGAGAACGCTGTTTGTTATGTTTGTATTAACGTGCTCTTCCTTCTTGTTTTGTGATAGTTTGTTGATGAAATCAATAAGTTCATCATCATCAAGCGACGTTAAAAAACTAGCATTTGAGAACTGGGATAGTTCATTATCACCACAATCTGCTTGATTTGACATGTTATCAGTTGATCATTTTGTTATTTCTGTTGATAGCTAAATACTTGTTGTTAGTGAAAAGGTTGAATTTCATATTAATTTTCAATCGGTATACTGATTTGTAATCGCTTACATGATACTGCTGTTAAACTATAAAGTCACTCATGCTACACTTCAAACAATCAAATAATTCATATACTTCATGATAAATAGTAGAAATAAATAAACAATGGCATTAATAAAAAAACATCGAATAATAATAGTAATATAGTAATAATATAAGTAAAAGTACACGACTTATAATTTTCTCTTAACAGCAGCAATCAAAGTGCCAACAACTTGTGGGTTAGATAAAGTACTAACATCACCCAATTGATCCTCTTCACCAGCCAAGATCTTTCTCAAAATTCTTCTCATAATCTTACCAGATCTTGTCTTTGGCAAGTCATCAACTAGAATGATCAGCTTTGGAGCAGCAAAAGGCCCAATTTCCTTACGCACAGTCAAGATCAATTCCTTGCTAATTTCCGCTTCCCTTGCAGCTTGAGTCTTGTCCTTCAATGCAACAAAAGCAGCGACAGCTTGACCAGTCAACTCATCTGCAAACCCAACAACGGCACTTTCAGCAACAAGACTGTTTTCCAAAAGAGCAGCTTCAATTTCAGCAGTGGACAATCTGTGACCCGAAACGTTGACAACGTCATCAACTCTACCCAAGATCCAGTAGAAGCCATCAGCATCTCTTGCAGCACCGTCACCACTAAAGAAATAGCTTGGGTATGGTTTTAGATAAGTATCCAAGAATCTGTCATAGTTGTTCCAAATTGTTCTTGCAATGGATGGCCATGGGGATCTAATAGCCAAGATACCTTCAACGTTTGGACCCTTCAATTCTTCACCAGTTGTTGGATCCAAAATAGCAGGATCAACACCAAAGAATGGCAATGATGCAGAACCAGGCTTTAATGGAGTAACACCAGAAATACCAGTAATCAATTGAGAACCAGATTCAGTCATCCACCAAGTATCCAAGATTGGAATTTCACTCTTACCAATTTTTTCAAAATACCATTCCCAAATTTCAGCAGCAATTGGTTCACCAACCGAACCTAGAGATCTCAAGGAGGACAAGTCATAACCTTCAATAAAAGAATCACCAGCTCTCTTCAACAATCTTAGAGCAGTTGGAGCAACGTAAAATTGAGTAACTCTGTACTTTTCAACAATTTGCCAGTAACGAGAGTAGGATGGGTAAGCAGGAGTACCTTCAAACACAACAGTTGTAGCACCATTCAACAATGGACCATAAACGACATAAGTGTGACCAGTAATCCAACCAATGTCACCAGCAGTGAAAAAGATATCTTCTGGGTGTAAATCAAAAACATACTTGATGGTCAATAGAGCACTTAACAAGTAACCAGCAGTAGAATGTTGGATACCCTTTGGAGAACCAGTGGAACCAGAAGTGTACAACAAGAACAATGGGTCTTCAGAATTGACAGGGACAGGTGGGAAATAAGGACCATACTTCTTAATCTCTTCATGCCACCACAAATCTCTCTTGGTATCAAATGGAACATGGTTTCCAGTTCTCTTGAACACCAAAACGTTTCTAACTTGAGGACAAGATTTCAAGGCTTCATCAACAATTTTCTTGGTTTCAATTGTTTTGGAACCTCTTTTGGATTCATCAGCAGTAACAACCATTTTAGAGTTTGCATCATTGATACGATCTCTTAGAGAGGCAGAACTAAAACCAGCAAACACAACAGAATGTAGAGCACCAAGACGGCTGATAGCTAACAATGTGACGATAGCTTCTGGTATCATTGGCAAGTATACAGCAACAGTATCCCCCTTTCTAACACCTTGGCTATGTAAAATGGCGGCAACCTTAGAAACCTGTTCCAACAATTCGCCATAAGTGATTATTCTACCTTCATTTGGTTCATCAGCCTCGTAAACAATAGCAGGTTTATCTGGGTTCTTGAAAGCATGTCTATCAACACAGTTGTAGGAAGCGTTCAATTGACCATTGATGAACCAAGATGGAGCATCATTGTTGACAAACCCAGTAGCATTGTTTGGCCATCTAGCCTTGTCAAAAGGTCTAAACCAGTCCAAGTTTTCTTGTGCCAATTTCCCAAAGAATTCTGCAGGGTTTTCAATGGACTCCTTGTACATTTGGTTGTACTGATCGATGGACTTGATGTGAGGCTCTCTTGGTCTCTTTCTGTTGTTTTGTGGAGGAGGGATGGCTTTGATGTCCATTAGATGGGCGTT
>JAJLVX010000103.1:0-26148 GCA_030564525.1 Liangdongia berthetii | reverse complement strand
CTGCATCTTACATATCATATACATATTATACATGATCTTAGTGATTCGGTTTTCAAATAGACTTTTGGGTCATAAACCTGATACTTTAAAAGGGTCCATTTAAAAGTTAAAACTCAAAAACGTTTGTAAGATAGTTTTTTAAACAAGCTCTTAGGCATTGATGGTTAATTTTGAAGGTATCCTTATAGTATGCCTCCTAGTTTGAAGTATTCTCTTAAGAAGTACTACATTAAGCAACTGTTACCAAAACATAGTGTCCACTGTCCACTGTCCAGACTCTATGTTCATCTTCCCGAATCCCAACGGTCAATCTATCAATAGAATGAGACTAGTCTGGTCTTGCATAATGCTTATACATGCACAATATTTTCAGGAACAGGCTTACTGGTCAAATCCGATTACGAAGTTCGAACATTAAAAATAAGCTTAAATTTATTGGGATTAATAGTATATAGACGTACAATATAGGGACACCCATGCTTGATTTAATCTTGGGCTTACAACTGTAAGTTTTCTTTAGTAACTATGTATGTCATGAATTCAAAAAGTGCATCTCAATCCATACTTCTTTCTTGTAGTTTGTTCAATTTTTCAGAAATGAATTTTGGAAGAAAAATTTTTCTTCCAAAAATTATCATTACGATCAGCTGCAAGGTGTGCATCATATGCATACTCATGCATATATATTTTTTGAGCTGAGGTTCAATTTTCATTTTAAAGCATTCTATTGGCTGTAGTTCCGTTCTAGAATCAATTTGTACATTTAAAAACGTGATATTGTGGGGTCAAAAATGGCAACGCAAAATATCTTCTGATCTAATTTATCTATTCAATCAGTTTTCGGCGCAAAATTAAGGTTACACAAAGTTCAAACTAATAATGAGCATTAAATTAGTCGAAGATGAATGAAACAAAAATTCAGCTTTTTGAAATAAATCATACTACAAAAGACAATGGCATGTTAAAAACACACAAACTGTTAATTTACAATGCGTTATATTTGTCAATATTTGAAACACAATAAGATCATGCTTATTAGACGAAAACTGCCAAATCCTTTAGGCCGCTTGAAATTATTCTATTTGAAATTTTATTTAATTACAGGACTATTCTTTCAAATGTACACAATGTAATATGGTGTGAAGTTTGAACTTGAATTTTATTCTGTAATTGGAGCCAGGATCTAATGTGGAATCAATTTAGAATCTACATCGTTAAGAGTGTGTTTGCATATATATATACATATATACATACATATAATATTTATATATATGTAATTATATATCACCAATTAATTATTTGATATTCACTTTGCAAAATATTTGATTATAGGTGCTGCTGCTGTTTAATTTTATAATGTTCATTTCCTAATTGGGATAATATTGTAATTTTGCATATAGTATATTAATGTAGTAGCTAGCTGTGTACGAATTTACTGAAAAGCTTACTCGTTCATTTGAATGAGTATTAATATATATATTAATTAATATAATAAGTCGAAGTACTTATGAGCTTATAAAATATAATTAACTACTACTAGTATATTAATATAGCTGCATGTGCTAATGTTGCGTGTAATTTATTATAATAATATGCAGTACTTATCTCGCTATCATGATCATGTCGAGGTGTGATTTGTATTGATCTTCAGCGAGTACCCTTCTTCGGAAGCTGCGCTAATTAAATCATCCATTATGATCAAGGGATTTAAGTTTTAACGTCAATAAGTAATAAGTATAGTATTACAATTGCCATTTATTTATTGGATTAAGTATACTTTTTTTACAATCACGATTCACCATGCCAGAATTTGAGGCTACTTCTGTTGAGCTGCAGTGACATGCATGTATGCATTGCAGACGCATGTATATCGGGAAATCTGCCTTCTGATCAAATGGATAAAAAATTTGATGCGTCTAGTACAGCCTACAGGCCCGAGACTTCAGAAATAATTTTAAAAGCAGGGACTAGTTCAATTCAGACAACTTAAATCGAGAACAAAGACATTAGAATATCATTAGTAAACCATCTTTAACAATAGATAACAAGACGTCAATGCAGAAAAGAATTTGTTTTCTGCAGGCATGAACACCGAATCTCAGACTAGTTTTTATACTCAACTTCTAGTGTTCAATTTAATGATTTTGAATTCAACCATAAAGGTTGCGTTTTCACTTCAAGTTCGCACTGAATTAGACAGCACTGATTCCTGAACACAGATGAAAAAAAAAATTTTTTTACAGATTTTTTGCCGAGTTTCTTGTCATTTATTGAGACTTCAGTAGAACATTACGGCATGAAGCGAATGGAACCCGGTAAAGGTTGAAATCAAGAAGCCCTATGTAACGGCTTATAATGTACGTGTCGGTCCACTGAGAATCCAGACAAAATTCCAGAACCAGTGTAAGTACTAAGTCCTGACTCCTGAGTCCTGACCACGAAGTTCTAGTGTTCAGTTTGTGTGTTGTTTTTTTTTTTTTTGACTCGTGGACCGTGACTCGTGGACCGTGGTCTGTGGAGTGGTCAATGCAACTATAACGACTAAATAGTAACTGAAATCACTCACTATTTATTAGCAAGTGAACATGAGGGGCACAAGACTCCATGAAACAATGAACAATAAACCCTATTCTTATACTCAAAAGTCAAGAGAGTAGACTATTGAATACTGAATAAACAATGTTTCCACTTGCTCGGCATACTTTTAACTCTTGGTCCTGACTCCTTGGAAAATATATCAGATTCACGGATTTAACAAAGTTAGCCGGAAATTGAAATGTATGCAGATCACTATGATCCAGATCAACATCAACAGATACTAATGCTTATTTTGAGGACCCTTTTTATGAACAATAAATTGTTTAAATTAGAGCTGTAACATTCCAAATGTACTTGCACAAGTCTCGACTTTCTGAGAATACTAATTACAATTTTGTCTCGTCGTCAATGTACTCGCCGGCAGATAATCTGTAAATCTCTTGCAGCCTGTGCATTAATGTGTATATATTATACATATGTATGTACTTCCAAAGGTCTGGTAATAATTATCGATCCTAATTAATATTCATGAACGTAGAAACTCAATAAGTTAATAGAGGTGTTCAAAAGTACAAAAATCTGGTTACTTTCACTTCCGCAAGTAAAAGGGTTTACTTTCAAACTACTCGCAAGTAACTTTTCTACTCGCGAGTACTTTCAATGAATGTCACGTGATGTAAATTAGTTAACAGTTTTAGCTTAAATGTTGTCAAAACTTCTCCAAACTTGGCCAGATGAGAAGTATAAGATATATTAAATAATTACAACTAATTCGTATGATTTTTGCTTACTTGGTTGTTGTTTTACGCTTTCATTTTTATAATCTTATAGAAACCTGCAACCTGCAACCGCAATGCAGGTGCGCACTCAAACTTCAAATTTTGTAGGTATTAATAATTATAATAATACTATTATAAATAACTAGAATTATGGCGCTATAGATGTAAATTCACTTAAATATTGTCATAATGGTTTGAATTTGAAGTTTTTGTGCAATTGCAGTGAATAATATCGAATTATATTAAAAATATATATAATAATTTTTTTTTTTAACTGTAGATTAATGTTTATTCATGATAAAATTCTATTTAATAAAGACTGTTATGTTTAGTTTTCTTTTAAATATGTACGTCTTTAATTATTTTCCTTTCTTGTTTGGATGATGTAGTCTTCTGATATTCTATGATTCCTCAGTTGAGCCAATCGCCATTCTATGAATGTTGGTAAGTTCGACTGATGCAAACTTGACCTGCTTTCAACCCATACGCCAAACCACAGCCGCAAGAAGATCAATGATCACCAATATATAATTAATATTTAATAATTATATATAATTATATAAAATTTTTAATATTTCAATTTTTAACTAATGCATTTATTGTTGATCTATTGTTCAGCTTTTTTTTGATTGGTAGGCCGCGGCAGCACATGCAGGATCATGCCGACGGCGTTTGTATATTAAATTAATATTATTAGATATTATTATATAACAAGTTGTAAGGCCAGCTTTGCTGGCAATGAATATAAATATTGCTTAGCCGGGTGGGTGTTCGAGAGCTGCTACAACCGTAGGCATCGAGAGCTGCCGCTCTCTCTGCTGAATTATTAGATATTATATAATATTATATTGTTTAGTTTATATTATAACTAGTCGATCAACGACGTCGTCAAAGTTATTTTTAAACTAATTTTTAAAAGTTTCTAGAAACAAAAAGTAATACGTGTGAGAACATGCTATAAATTGGTTTTGCACTTTCATTCGCATATCATGGAAGTAACGGAGATAACTGGAGTTTAGAAAACATAACGTATAATAACTTTTAAATATATAGTACTATATATATAGTGCTCACTTGGTCATCAGTAGTTGTTCACCAACAAGCTTCAACACTTTTTCAGGGTCTTTATCGAGATTTTTGATTTCCTTTGCAACTGATGGCCATACGTCACCATGTCGAGGCTCTGCATCCCTAAACTTGGCCAAAAACTCGGCTAAATCAGCTTCAACTTCTGAATTAGATTCAACGCCTTTTGTTAAAAAATTGTAGTACCATGCCCAAGCATCACCAAAGTCTTCATTTGCTTGAAGGGCACGCTCAAACCAACGCCTAGCCTTATCAAATTTTCCAGTAACCCAAAAATTGTAACCAATGATTATTAGAATACGAACATCATTGGAAGTTGCTGCTAAAGCATCTTGCCATAGAGTCTTTCTAGATGATCTTTTAACACCATTATATTTCAAGTTAAATGCCCATAACAACGATGAATGTGGATATAACTTCAAAGCCTTAGCCAAGACAACACCAATCTGCTCATGGTTCTTTAAGTTACGTTCAAGTTCTAGTCGCTCTAACCATAGTCTATCACAGTCTTTGTTATTCGAGTTCTTCAAAATACCAACATCCAAATCAGATCTAGCTCTTGTAATATTATCCAATTTGCAATCACATCTTGTTAGTAGCACCCATAAGTCAATAGAATCCGGGTTGTTTTTCGTGCCTAGTGACAATGCTGCTCTTGATCCACTCAAGTCACTCTTTGCACTCTCCAAAATCTGAGCCCTTTGAATATACAACTTGGGACATTCTGGAAATTTGGCTAAACCATCCTCAATACTGGATAAAGCTTCATCATATGCACCAATTTGCCTTAAATAAGTAACATACTTGTACCATATTCTCTCGTTGTTTACTTTCGCAAGGGCCTCTTTGTATAAATTCAACACAACAACACTCTTCTCACCACTATGTTCAAGATTCTCCAACTTTATCAGTGCCGCCCACAAGTCAACATTACTAGGTATCTTTTCCAAGGCCTCCTTCAGCACTGATTTTGCCTTGTTCAAATCATTCCCATTTCTCCAAAGTTCTTTGGAATACATCAACCAAAATAGCGGATTCTTTGGGAAAATCTGGGTAATGTCTTCAAAAATCTTGAATAGTTCAGAAAGGTCAAAGTGTTGTTTATACAACGCCACTAATCTCTTCCATATCACAATCTTCTTTGGATACTTGACAATAATGAAGTTCAAAATGGTTCTGTAAACATATAGCTCAGTTTTATACTTTTCAGATTCAGCAACCCAAGTTGAATACCAATCTTTTTCAGGCTCTATTTCCAAGTCATACTCTAGAATTCTATCAACCAGCAACGTGGACAGCAATTCAAAGTTTTGATGAGATAGTTCAACAGCTTTTGAATACCATTCTGATTTGGTCAATTTCCCATTACACTCATCAAAAGTCTTTTTAACCATCTTGCTCAACTTGTCACTTGCCGGATTATGGGAATATTCTAATTTACAAGCACTTAGCCAGATAACAACATTTTGCGGCAGGGCTTTTCTAGCTTTGTTCAAAGTCTTTTTGGCAGCATCATATGGTTCCAAATTTATCAACGTTAACCACAGATTTTCATCAGTTGGAACCAATTCAACACTTTTACTTGAAATCTTAATTTTATCTTCAACATCATCCTCAAGCTCAATGCTTTGCAACCACAATTCAGAACATGTTGGTAAACTCTCTATGGCCTTTCTTATTACACGCTTCTTGTTAAAAATTTCATGTTCTAAATCAACAGCCTTGAGCCAAAGTTTCAAAGATTTTTTATTGTGGCCTAATGCTTCAGCAACAAGAATCTTGCAATATTTGGAATCAACCATGTTTAATCTGATATTTTCGAGCCATATATCCTCGTCATGTGGGCAGTTGTTACAACCTTGTTGAATAATCTTCTTTGCAGATGCAAACTTCTTGTTAACTTCCTCCAATCTAGCTCTTGCAATCCAACCTTCTGGCTTCTTAGGATCTGCTTTTGTGAAAGAAGACAGAATGGTTTTGATCTTCTTCATCTCTTCATCATTAGATTGCGATAAACCAGAAATTTCATCCAAATATTTCGTTGCGTCAATTTGATTAGACTCTGTATTATCAAAATCAAAATTTGCATCAATTTTGGAACCCAATAGCTTTTGTCTTTCTGAAGTTAATGCTCCAAGATCAACAGATGAGTCCGTGTTGCCTGATGTACCCAACCCAGCCAACAAGGTATCCGGAGCAGCATATGTTCTTCTTTGATCCTGTAACAGTTTCCGCTGACGCTTATTTCTCTTTGTCAAATCACCAACTTCAGGCAAATTGGCCCATTGGTCTTCAGAAACTGCATTTAGATTCTTTTTCAAATCAATAAACTGCTTTGAAATCTCTGTAATATTATTAACATTCTTGTCATCTTCTTTATCTGCCTCATCTTCATCATCTCCCAGCGCCAACCTTCTCTTATAACTACGTTTTTTCATTCTATCATCGACCTGCTGGTAAATCTCATCAGCCTCTTCGTCCTCTTTATTGATAGCAAAGCTGCCCAGTAGACCACCGTCGTTATCGGCATCTTGGAATCTTTCATCATCATCATCATTATTGGGTCTTGCATTAGGTGGTAAACGACCACCACCAGCATCGGCACGCGTGGTAAAACCAGTGGCACCACGACCAATACCTGCAACATATCCAGGTGGTGGATCTTGAAACAAAAAGCTCTTTTGTTGATCCATAGTTGTATGAATTGATACTAATTTAAGTAGTAGCTTAACTACTCTTCAACATGACCAGTGACCACCTATAAAAATATTTTGACGCATGATTAACTAATGGCTTATTAATCCGAGTTTTCAGAAAATGACACAGTGATATTTGACAGAACTCATCCAGATAAAGTTTATATGTATTCTAGAATCTACATCCAAACCAATCAATAAACTATATTATATCTATTTTATATACCCCCTACTCATCATCATCAGTATCAACAGGCTTTGGTGTACCCTTTGGACTACTCAACCATTCAATGTATCTTAAACGACGACGTTCATCTCTTGCCTTCTTTTCGTTTCTGGTCATCTTCTTCTTTCTAATACGAACCTTGATGTTAGCAGGAGAATCATCATCTTCATTAGTCTTTGGTGGCGGAGCAGCTGCACCAATATTAGCACCAGCTGGAGCAGAACCATCATCTTCGAAACGGGTGGTATCAACAGCAGCATGACCTTTACTAACCATGGTACCGTTTTCAACAATCCATTGTTCTGGACATAAAGCACCAACAAATTCGTTATTATGTGAAATCATAACAACACCACCAGTCCAGTCTCTAATGGCAACAGCTAAACCACCCAAAGAATCTCTATCCAAATAGTTAGTAGGTTCATCTAAAACCAACAAATGAGGATTATTCCACATGGCACCAGCAATAACAACCTTAACCAATTGACCACCAGATAGAGAACCCAATGGAGTGTGGTCAGCAATCTCACCATCCAAACCAACGTCTTCAAAATGTTTACGGATGACAGATGGAGTCAATTCTCTGTAACCCAAACCTTCTCTAGAGGCTTCATGGTCATCAAACTTTTGAACTAACTTATCAAACCCATTCTCAAGCAAGATTTCCTTTGAAACCCAACTGTTGTACTTTGGTAACCAGTATTTCCATTTAACTTCATATTGGAATGATTTCTTCAACTTTTGTCTACCAACAATGGCCTCTAATTGTCTTGGACCTCTACCATCGTCAATATCAATTTCCTTCAACATTTGTTCTTTTTCTTCATCAGAAATCTTTCTGGATTCTTTCAACAAAACTTCACGATCATCACCAAATCTATATCTCCATTGCAAATATTGGTTGGCAGTCTTTTCCTTATGCAATTCAACGTGTTGCAAAGCGTGTTGAGCAATGTAACCAATACGCAAGTTTGGATGCTTTTCAACCTTACCTTCTTGTGGAACCAATTCACCAGTCAACAACTTAATCAAAGTGGACTTACCAGCACCATTTGGACCCAAGACAGCAACTCTTGAACTTAGTGACAAAGAACAAGAAACATTTTTCAAAGATGGTTTGGCAGCACCTGGGTAGGTAAAAGTAACATTAGAAACTCTAGCAACAGATCTAGTGTTGGACTTGACACCAGTTAAAATACCTGGTGGTGGGAAAGCCATCTTCACGTTGTTATCAGTCAATGTGTAGTAAGACTTTGCTTCTGGCTTAACCTCAACAAACTTGGATAGATTACCCTTGTAGTAAGCCAATTTCTTGTTTTCGTAGTGAATAATATCAGTACAAACGGTATCCAAGAAACCAGAGTCATGGGAAACAATCAAAGAAGTGATATCAGTGTGTGTGACTAGATAATCTTCTAACCATTTAACATTGGCAACATCCAAATGGTTAGTAGGTTCATCCAGCAACAAGACATCAGCCTTCATCAACATGGCTCTAGCCAACTCCAACTTCATCTTCCAACCACCAGATAGAGAACCAACGTGTTGATCTCTTCTCTCTTGATCAAAACCAACTTGTTCTAGAGCTTTAGCAATTTCGTCCTTAGAAACACTACTCAACTCTGGATCAGAAGCAATGAATGAAACTAAATCCATTTCAGCTTCAGAACCTTGTAATTTATGTTCAACAAAACAAGTTCTCAATTCACTCTTATCAGGGAAACCTTCTAATTGACCATTTGCAATAGCTCTCATCAAGGTGGACTTACCAGCACCGTTTCTACCACACAAACCGTATCTGTGACCCTTCAGTAATCTCAAATTGGTCTTGTTCAACAACATACGACCACCATAAGCTAAGGAGAAATCAGAGTTCACAATTTCAACACCGTCGTCTTCATTAGAACCAGTAGCAGCTGGGGTGTACAAGTGTCTTAAGCTGGTGACAATTTCGTCAGCATATTTGTGGGCCTCTTCTTCACTTTCAATGTATTGTGGTAAAGCCAAGTACAAAACTTCCTTTAGTCTCTTCCAGTCATTAACATTAGCATCAGCCACAAGAACACTGGACAAGTATTCAAAGATAATTTCATCACCACCTAATTTACTTTTGGAAATGTAATCTTTACCTTGTTCCAAAGTCATTCTACCGTTGAATTTACCATCTTCAATAGAGTCCTCCTTTAGAACATACAAAGCCTTTTCAGCCAATTCTCTAACTTCTGGTAAAGCAGCAGTATCAACAACTCTTTGAACACCTGGTAGTAATTGTGGAATGAAACTTTCGATTTCGACTTTGTTGTTAACCAATCTAGTCAAGTTTTCAATAACAATAACAGTTTGACGCAATTGTTCTTGAGAAGAAGAGGACAAGTTTAATGATCTAACCAAGATTGGAACCAATAAGGACAAAGCTGGTTCAGTAACTTCAGCAACAAAAGTAACAGAAGATAGAGTCTTGATACAAAGTGGAACCTTGTTTGGATCGGATAGAGTAGAAATAATGACATCATAACGTGGAGACAAATCCAAATTATCCAAAACCTTAACAAATGTGGTCATAGTCTTTAAACCAACCTTGGCCAATTCAGGCTTGAAATCCACAGTCATATCAGTCAAGATTGGAATAGCAGCCTTAAATTTCAATTCAATCAAATCACTTGGAGAATCTTCAACAATCTTGTCAATAACCTTTAGTGCTGCAATCTTTGATTGCCATTTTGCAGAAGACTTTAAGTAGTTCAAGATTTGCATCAAGACAATTGAACTTAGAGCTTCAACTGGGTAAGAACCATAAATAGCATCAACAGCAGCTTGAGCAGCTCTCTTGACGTTGTTTTCCTTATCTGGGAAACCATCCAAAGCTACTGGTAATAGAGAAGTTAAGTAAGCTTCCTTTGGAGTTTGACCAGCAAATTTTCTTGCAATAGCAGAGATTAAAACAAAACCAGCTTCTCTTAGCAAAGCTGAGTTCTTTGGTTTGATAAATTTTGAGACAATATCACTAACATTCCACTCATTAATGGAGTTGACACCATGTTCAGAAATCAAGTCAACAATGCTAGTAACAGCAGTCTTAACCTCACTGATAGTCTTTGCTTCCTTCAATTGATCCAGGTTCTTAGATAGAGGTGTAATTTCCAATTTTTGAAGAGAGTTGTTTAGAGATGTTAAAGATGTTGTTGATTGAGATGGAGTTGTTAAAGTGCTACCAGCAGGGGTAGAGTCAGTAGAGGATTGTTGAGCAGCAGATGAGGAGGCTGAAGGATTAATAGAAGCACCTGCAACAGCAGCACCACTGTTAACATTTCTAGTTGAACGTCTAATATTTAGGTTTGAATTTTGAGACTTTAAGTACTCGTCGTAACTCATAGCTTTCTTTTGGAAACCTTGATAGTTGAAGGAAGGAGCATTTCTGCTGTATTGGGCATTACCGTAACCACCACCATTGTTGTATTGAGCACCGTATTGCTGGTTTTGGCCACCATTTTGATTGTATGGGTATCCACCAAATTGGTTAAAGCCATCACCACCTGGGGTGAAGTTGGCGTTAGGATTGAACTTTGGAGGCATGTCAGTATCTGCTTGAAAGAATCCACGAGCAGCAAAGAAATGTTAGATGAATATAAAGGTGTTATTTGGAGGAATCAGGTCTTTAAGAGCGAACATTCACCTGAATAAATTTTTTTATTTTTTTCTTGCAGATGAGGAAAAAAAAGAAATGGCAGTAACGAGTTCCGGTCATCACGTGAGCAAACCGAGGGTTTAAGCAATATATTGAGTGCAATGGAAAGGTGTAGTTGGGGTTGTATAATTGGTATGTAGTAAGTTTTAGGCTTTAGCATTGTTGTGTATGTTCATGACATATTCTGAAATCTGGATTGTATTTTTATTGGTTTAATTTATAGCTGATCATATAGTACAAGTTCATTTTTGAAATCTACGTCAAGTTACAACTTACTACTAGTAACAATATATGTATTAATTGAAGCCGGAGTAGCAGGGTGATGTGCTAGCCCAAAGAGTCAAGACTGTAAGCGTATAGTCTGTACAGTGTAGTCAGAAGTGGCCATCTTTCATAAAGACTTTTTATCAGTACTATTATTATAACCAATTATTACTACAACTCATATGGAGGCACTGGTAACTCAGAATTTGGCTCAAAACAAGATTAAAAAATAACATATATTATGGAGCAGTGGAATAGTAATCATCAGACACCTTTAGAACTACTCATCCACAGAAACAACCAATACTACACATCTTTATGTCCCAACTCTGCCATTTGTGCCTGTTTTGACCGTAATTCAAAGTGTGCAACGACTTCCGGCCCATCGCCTAAAAAATTTTAAACACACGTAAAAAGACCTTCTAGTAAACAAACCAAAACTAGACACTCAGGAGATTTACACTTTGGGAAAGAAATACCATAAATTAAACACTTTTGCATTTGCTGTTAGTTCACATTGATACTATAGTTGTTAAATTTTATTTTTGATTTTCCTATTTGCGTTCCCTCCAGTTGTTCCCTTTTTTTTGTTTAAAAAACTATATCATATTTTATATACTGGTTCCAGTGCAGAAAAGAAGAACAAAAAGGTACTCCAATTGTCATGAGTGACACCATGCTGCTGAATTACAGCCTGGCTGAGGCTAAATTTAATGAATACATTGCTTTTTACAATAAGAAGAAGGCTGATATTGCATTTTTCAAGTTTGATACTACAGTCTCCATCGATGAAAACTTGAATGATTTGGCTACTATTGCATTGAACCCATCTGCAACTACTGCATTGTTACACGCTTTTAAGCCTATATTTTTAGATGTTGTCTCTAGATGGATTGCTAATCCAGAAATTGAAGCTAGATTCGCATCAGAAACCCAATCACCAAATACTATTAACGGATCTATTGTCCTTGGTGCCCTGGGTAACATTATTACACTATTTCCAGAAGTTTCAGCGTTGGCTGAATACTTTCTAGGACGTACTACTATTTTCAAGCAGATTGAACAAAATGATTTGTCACAAGATGAACTACATAACATTTTGCTTGCTTTTTACAGATTATTACATGAAGATCATTACAGATTTGTTAAATTTACATCCCCAGAAGTTTTGGCTAAAATTTTGAAAACTTCTAAATATGATGCACATATTAAATACTTGGCTGTTCAATTGATGTCTGAATATTTAAATCTTGCAGAAAAGGCCAAGAATGACATGTTAAAACTTCATATTCCTGAAACAGCTGCTCTTGTCTCGAAGTTGGATGGTGATGATGAGATCAACTACTTATTTCTACCAATTGTCGAAGCAAAGAGATTCTCCAATTTCAAAAAGATTTCAGATGCTTCTATAAATGAGTCAAAAAAATCCGATTTGCTTATATCATTACCAGCTACAGATCTCAGTGAATTTGTTGTTGCTGTTTGTGGAATCCTAGTCCCAAAGATTCATTTAGAAAAGACAACCAACGCTTCATTTGATGATTTCATTCCAACTGAAAAGTCTTCAGAAATTTTGAAAGACTTAGCAATCACCATTAAAGATTCTAAACCAGTTATGCTTGTTGGTGGAGCTGGTTCAGGTAAGACATTTTTGATTGACATTTTGAGTAGATATTTGGCTTGTGATTCCACTATTGTGAAAATTCATCTTGGAGAACAAACTGATGCCAAGTTACTATTGGGTACTTACACTTCTGGTGAAAAGCCTGGTACTTTTGAATGGAGATCTGGTGTTTTGACCACTGCTGTTAAAGAAGGTCGTTGGGTTTTGATTGAAGATATTGACAAGGCACCTACTGAAGTGTTATCCGTCTTGTTAAGTTTATTGGAAAAGAGAGAATTGACAATTCCATCAAGAGGTGAAGTCATTAGAGCTGCCAATGGGTTTCAATTGATTGCCACAATGAGATCTTCAAATGATATGAAAAAGTGGAAAATACCGGACATCATTGGTTTAAGATTATGGAAGATCTTGTCTCTGCCTGATCCATCAAGAGAAGATCTGACCAAGATTTTATCTTTAAAGTTCCCATTACTGAAAAGATTAACTCCAGGTTTCATCAATCTATTTGAATCCATCATTGATGTTTATCAAGCCAAGTCATTTTTATCACTAAACAAAGGTTCACATCCGAGAGTCATATCTGTTAGAGATCTGATGAAATTCTGTAATAGAGTTGATAAACTTCTCCAGAATAATGGTATTGCTTCTTGCGAACAACCTTTACAAACTTCTGTTTATGATGATATCCTAGCTGAAGCTGTCGATTGTTTTGCCAGTGCTATTAGTGAACAACCTGCATTAGAACCTTTGATCAAAACCATTGGTGAACATTTGCAAATTGCTCAATCACGTATAAATCTATTTATGACAAAGCATGTTCCAAAATATGAAACTTTTGATGAACAATTGATTATTGGTAGAGCTCGTTTGTCAAAAGCTCCAAAGTCATTATACAGAAAGAAAAACACAGAGAACATTACTTCATTTGCCAGAACAAACCATTCATTGAGATTGATGGAAAAGATTGGTGTTTCTATTCAAATGACTGAGCCAGTTTTGTTGGTTGGTGAAACTGGTACTGGTAAAACTACGGTTGTTCAGGAAGTTGCCAAGCAATTGAACAAGCAATTGACAGTTATCAATGTTTCTCAACAAACCGAAGCTGGTGATTTGCTTGGTGGTTACAAACCAGTCAACACAAAATCCATTGCTGTTCCAATACAAGAGACTTTTGAAGATATCTTCCATTTGACTTTTTCGAGTAAGAAGAATGAAAAGTTTGAACGTGCACTACACAAATGTTTTAACAAAAATCAATGGAAAAATGTCATAAAGTTGTGGAATGAAGCTGTGAGATTGGCATTTGGAGTTCTCGAGAAAGAAGAAGCTAATGATGGCGATGCACCAAAGAAGAAAAGAAGATTGAATACAACTGATAGAACAATGCTTCTAGAAAAATGGAGAGAATTTCAAGCTTCTGTGAAAGATTTTGAGGTTCAGTCAGCTGTCATGGACAAGTCCTTTGTGTTTAACTTTGTCGAAGGTTCTTTAGTCAAAGCTGTCAGAAATGGTGACTGGTTATTGTTGGATGAAATCAATTTGGCATCACCAGATACCCTTGAAAGTATTTCAGATCTGCTTTCAGATACAAACAGAAGTTTGTTGCTAAGTGAAAAGGGTGATGTTGAATCAATTCCTGTTCATAAGGACTTCAGAATTTTTGCATGTATGAATCCAGCCACTGATGTTGGTAAGCGTGATTTGCCATTGAGTATAAGGTCTAGATTCACTGAGATTTATGTTCATTCACCTGATAGTGATATTTCTGATTTGTTATCCATCATTGACAAGTATATTGCTCGTTTTGCAATAAATGATGAGTGGGTTGGTAACGACGTTGCTCAACTGTACCTTGCTGCAAAACGCTTGTCTGATACAAATCAAATTGTTGACGGTGCCAATCAAAAACCACATTTTAGTATTCGTACATTGACAAGAACATTGTTATATGTCTGTGATATTGTTTCGATTTATGGTTTGCGTCGTTCTTTGTTTGAGGGGTTTTCAATGTCATTCTTGACTCTTTTGGATCAAAACTCTGAACAGGTATTGAAACCTTTGATTGAACAATACACAATTGGAAGATTAAAGAATGCCAGATCAGTTTTAAGTCAAATTCCACCAATGCCATCTTCAGAAAGTGGCGACTTTGTCCAATTCAAACATTATTGGATGAAGAAGGGCCCAGAAGCCGTTGTTGAACAACCTCGCTATATCATTACCCCATTTGTCGAGAAAAACATGTTGAACTTGGTGAGAGCAACTTCTGGTGAAAGATTTCCAATCCTGGTTCAGGGTCCAACTTCCAGTGGTAAAACAAGTATGATCAAGTACTTGGCTGATATTACTGGTCACAAGTTTGTGCGTATCAATAACCACGAGCACACTGATTTGCAAGAATATTTGGGTGCCTATGTATCGGATGATTCTGGTAAGTTGTCTTTCAAAGAAGGTGTTCTGGTTGAAGCTTTGAGAAAAGGCTACTGGTTGGTTCTTGATGAATTGAATCTTGCTCCAACTGATGTCTTGGAGGCTTTAAATCGTTTATTAGATGACAACAGAGAACTGTTTATTCCTGAAACTCAAGAAGTCGTTCGACCACATCCAGATTTCATGCTTTTTGCAACACAGAACCCCCCAGGTTTATATGGTGGTCGTAAAGTTTTGTCAAGAGCATTTAGAAATAGATTCTTGGAATTGCATTTTGATGATATCCCACAAGATGAGTTGGAAACCATTTTACGTGACAGATGTCAAATTGCCCCATCATATGCAAAAAAGATTGTTGAAGTCTATTCTCAACTTTCAGTTCAACGTCAATCTTCAAGATTATTTGAACAAAAAAACAGTTTTGCTACTCTTCGTGATTTGTTTCGTTGGGGTATGCGAGAAGCTGTTGGTTACGAGCAACTGGCTGCTAACGGTTATATGCTATTAGCTGAAAGAGTTCGTAAGCCAGATGAGAAGGTGGTCGTGAAGGAAGTTCTTGAAAAAGTTATGAGAGTCAAGCTTGACATGGATGAATACTATCACAGTTTAGAAAACAAATCATTGCTAGACATAAAGTCTCCAGTTGTATGGACCAAGGCTATGCGTCGTTTGGCAGTTTTAATTTCCACATCATTGTCTAATAATGAGCCGGTGTTGTTGGTTGGTGAAACTGGTTGTGGTAAGACTACAGTTTGTCAGTTGCTGGCTCAATTCAACGCCAAAAAGTTGATTACTGTCAATGCTCATCAAAACACTGAAACTGGTGATTTGCTTGGGGCTCAAAGACCAGTTCGTAACAAGTCTGAAGCCCAACAAAAACTAATGGAAAAGATACAACATATCCTTCTTGAATTAGAAATTCACACACCATTTGATGGGTTAGAAGATGCATTAAAGCTTTATGATGAGGCGGAAAAAGCATCAATTTCACAAAAGCTTCAAGATGAGATACAACAAGAGAGAAGTGCTCTGAATGTTTTGTTTGAATGGACAGATGGTCCTTTGATCCAAGCCTTGCAGTCTGGTAACTACTTTTTGTTAGATGAAATCTCTTTGGCTGATGATTCTGTTTTAGAAAGATTGAATAGTGTTCTTGAACCAGAAAGAAGTCTACTTCTTGCTGAGAAAGGTTCTGAAAACAACTTTATTGTTGCTAGGGATGGATTTCAATTTTTTGCAACTATGAATCCAGGTGGTGATTATGGTAAGAAAGAATTGTCTCCAGCATTGAGAAATCGTTTTACTGAAATTTGGGTGCCATCTATGGAGGATTTTAATGATGTCAAGACTATTGTTGAATCCAAATTGAAACCAGATTTGAAGTCCTTATCACCAGTTATTGTTAAATTTTCTGAGGATTTTGGTAAAAAGATAGGTGCTGGTAATGCAACCAGTGGTGTCATTTCATTACGTGATATTCTTGCATGGGTTGAATTCATCAACAGTGCATATCAGAAGACCCAATCTGTTCCAGCTGCCGTTCTTCATGGTGCTGCTATGGTTTTCATTGATGCTCTAGGTACAAATAACACTGCTTTTCTTGCAGAATCCGAAGAGAAGCTTGCGGCTCAAAAGCTTGAATGTGTTAAGGATCTTTCAGCTTTAATGAATGAAGACTTGTCACCATTCTACAACACTCCAGTTCAAGTTGAATCCAATGAATATTCTATCTCAGCTGGGATGTTTGAACTTCCAAAGAAGGATGGTCGCGGAGAGGATGCACTCTTCAGTTTTGAAGCTCCAACCACAGCAGTCAACGCAATGCGTGTCATTAGAGCCATGCAAGTTAATAAGCCAATTCTATTGGAAGGTAGTCCAGGTGTTGGTAAAACAAGTTTAGTCTCTGCCCTTTCAAAGGCCACTGGTAATAAGTTGACTCGTATCAATCTTTCTGAGCAGACAGATCTGGTTGATTTATTTGGTTCGGATGCACCTACAGAAGGCGGTAAGACTGGTGAGTTTGTTTGGAAAGATGCACCATTTTTGAGAGCTATGCAACAGGGTGAGTGGGTTTTGTTGGATGAAATGAATCTGGCTTCACAATCCGTCCTTGAAGGTTTGAATGCCTGTTTAGATCATCGTGGTGAAGCTTATATTCCAGAATTGGATCGTTCCTTCTCTTGTCATCCTGATTTCCTTGTCATTGCTGCCCAGAATCCTCAATACCAAGGTGGTGGTAGAAAAGGTTTACCAAAATCATTTGTGAATAGATTCACTGTTGTTTATGTTGAAACTCTTTCTGCTGAAGATCTTTTGATAATTGCACATCGTTTGTATCCAAATATTGACCCTGACATTTGTGCAAAGATGATCAAGACAATGAGCACCTTAGAAGAGGATGTTTCCATCAAGAAGTTGTGGGGCTCAGCTGGTGGTCCATGGGAATTTAACCTACGTGACTCTTTGAGATGGTTACAATTATTTGATTCACCAAGCATCTCAAACCATCTGTCTCCATGTGATTTTGCCGACTTAATTGTTTCTCAAAGATTTAGAACTCACAAAGACAAGGATCATGCCAGGGCTTTGATTTCTTCAATATTTGCTGATCAGGTTTCTAAAGATGCTGTATTTTCAATTAGTGAAAACTACATTCAAGCAGGTCAAGCCCTATTATCTAGAAGTGAGATAATACAACATTCACCTTTTCCAAAGCTTTGTCATCTGCAAAGTAATACTCTATTACTTGAATCCGCTATTCTGGCTGTTCAGAATACTTGGCCATTAATTCTGGTTGGTCCAACAAACTCTGGTAAGACTGAATTAGTTCGTTATTTAGCAAGTATTTCTGGATCAAAGATTTTAGAGTTTTCCATGAATAGTGATGTTGATAGTATGGACATTTTGGGTGGTTATGAACAAGTGGACTTGACACGTAAAGTTACAAATGTTACATCGATCTTGATTTCCAAACTAAAGGTATTGATTGCATCACATCTAAAGAGCTCAACTGATATGACTGAAATGGTTGTTGATAGTTTACAGTTACTTGAGTTTCTATCAATGACTCAATTGGTGGCTGAAAATTTTGCTGACTTCTTTGAAAAATTCAGTTTTGCCCTTGTCAAACTGCAAAAGGTGCCAGGAATTAGAGATGTGATCCAACAATTTGTTGAATTGTCACAAGAACTTGAGAAGAAGAAAAGTGTTCAATTTCAATGGTTTGATGGGTTGTTAGTTAAGGCAGTTCAAGAAGGTCATTGGTTAATCCTAGATAACGCCAACTTATGCAGTCCATCTGTTCTTGACAGACTGAATTCTTTGCTAGAAATAAATGGTTCATTGATGATCAATGAATGCAGTATGGCAGATGGTCAAGCAAGAGTTTTGAAACCACATCCTAACTTTCGATTATTCTTAACTGTCGATCCAAAATATGGTGAACTTTCTAGAGCTATGAGAAACAGAGGGGTAGAATTGTTTATGGAATCATTAGAAACGCGTTCTTCATCATTTGACAAAACAATTCTTGGTGAACATCCAGAATTTACTGTTTCAGATGAGCTTGCTGTTGATACATTGACTCTTGAACAGCAGTTCCATAATGTACCATTAACTGGTTTCATTAACTCTAGTGATTCATTTACTAGATCATTTTCATTGTTGCTTGATGTTGATGCTCAAGAATGCAATTCATTGGAAAGTCTTTCCTTGAGTGCAAGCATTTTACCGTTCTGGACGTTCTCTACAATGGAAACATTCCAGGGTGTTTTACAGAAGTCCAAGCAATTCACTGAAACTGGTTTACAAGAGTATGTTCACTCTATTCTAACATTGTTGAATTTCAACTCCAAGAATGGGATTTCGAACTTGATGTACTCATTATTTGATGAGATCTCTTTGAGGGTTTCAACTATTCTTGGTGACACTGTTGATTTTACTTCAAGCCAAAGCTTACTACCATCTTGGAATGTTTATGCCACAATCTCCTTGGAAAAAGATAAGCATGTTGATTCTCTACAGATTCTCTCTCTATTATTAGTTTCTGGTTATTTGCTTTCATCTCAAGAGTTGATTCAGAAGTTGAATGTTATTGGTACCAATGGTAAACTTAATGAATTGAATTACATTGAGTTATGCTCTGCTGTTGAAAATGGTAGAAATGTTAAAGGAAAAATGACATTCAACATTTTTTCCTTCTTATCTGCAATTCAAAAATACATTTTTTCAACTTTGCAAATCTTCATTGCAAATCCACAATCTAAGATTGACTTTGGTTTATTTGTTGACCTATACAATCTTTGGAATTCATTGTATGATGTGGCAGATTCAAAAGATATTGCAAAATTTAGAATTTACCAGTCTTTGGTAAAGGAATGGATTGAGAATAATCGTAATGCCTTAGATGTTACTGATTTAGAGAATGCTGTGTGCAAGCTTGGCGAAAATTTAACACTGGGCAGTGGTTGGCTGATGACTGAAATTTGGGAATCATTTAGAGGTAACTATCCTGCTTCAGCTGAGCTATGGACGGATTACAAAACTCTTCTAGAGATGTCCAGCAGATTTGACAAAGTTGCTTATGAACAATATTCAGATTCAGATGAATTTATTTCAAGTTTAAGACACACTCTTTTGAATTTGGAAAGGGACATTGTTGGATCCCAAAGATCAGAGTTCAGTGAAGTGTTTGAAACTTTATCAAATGGTATTGCTTCTCTAAGTGAAATTTCTTCCAAGTTTTTGAATAAGAGATCACACAATTTGGAATCATGTTTTCATATTTTGTTTAACACTGTGGTTTTCAATGGTGGCTTTGATGAAAAAGATTTATTATTGCTATCTCATCAAAGTGGATTGGGTACTTTGCCTTTAATGCAAATTGAAAGAGCTCAAATTTATCCAGCTGTTTTTAACTCATTGTGGACTTCACCTTCATTAGGCTACCAGACATATGTGCCTGAATTATTTACATCAAAGTCATTGACCACTTTCTTGGAAAACAGTACCAATTACCAAGACTTTTCTGCAGATCAATTAGATCAAACGGTTAAGGATCTTGAACAGTTTTCAAGGCTATTCATCAAATACAGTAAAGGTGTTCTGAACAACAAAATTGATATTTGCAAGAAGTGGTTGTTGAATTTGGTTAGAAGAATTGTCATATTAGAAGAAAGTGACGCTGTCTTGGATGATGATATCGATGCTGTTAAACTCCTTGATTTGGTTGGCTCTGTTCGCGACGAAAACTTGAGGAACATAAATGAGAGTTTTTTTGTTCCTGCTCTTGAGATTCTGAACTCTTCGCCTGTCAGTTTGAAGGATTTGGGTAAAGCATGCATTTTAATTGCTGTCGGATTAATAAACTTGTATGTTCCAGATTCCCCATATGATCCAGCTATTGAAGAATACGTTATTTATGAATGCTATGATAAGAAGAAACAAAGCTTGGATGCAATCAGCTCTAGTGTACAACGTATTAAGGGGGTTTATTTTGACGATAATAGCATCTATGTCGAGCACATTGCACAAACTGCTGAAATCACAAAGCCAAATAAACCACAAGTCTATCGTTCTAAGCTTTCAATTGATAACCTGTTTGAAGAATGGAACTCGTTTATGACTTCAACACTAGGCGCCAAATTT
Source organism: Liangdongia berthetii (assembly GCA_030564525.1). NCBI lineage: Eukaryota > Fungi > Ascomycota > Saccharomycetes > Phaffomycetales > Wickerhamomycetaceae > Liangdongia > Liangdongia berthetii. Next base: position 5,174 of record JAJLVX010000103.1, on the reverse strand, counting down.
CTTGACAGTTTGAAGGAAGATGTCGAGCTTTCAAAGTTTGTCCAAGTGTCTGATGTTTTCCAAAACAATACATCAAATTTTATTGAGAGACTTGACAAACAGTTTTTGGAGATTTCAGATGTTAATGATATTTTCAAAGGTTACATTTACACTTTGAAGTTTGGTTTTGACTTGCTTTTAGTTGGAAAGCAAAATGAGGAAGCTAAGTACACACTAGATTCCCTTGACTCAATGAAGATTGAAATATTCTCAAACCCTCAATTTAAGTATGATTTTTTCCAACAAATCAGAGAAGTTTTGAAGCACACTGATGCCGAAAATGTACTAGGTGAAAAGCTTTTATGCTTTTGTTTAGGTATATCTTTAAAAATTGACAATGACAATTGTGTCCAGGATCAGAATATGCTTCAACAAGTTTTCCAAAGCTTATATTACAGATGGTCTTTGTTAAGACTGAAGAATGAAGAGAAAGAAGCTCAGGAAGCTAGTATCTTTAGATTTAAAGACACTACTGACGCCGAGGAAGATTTCAAGTCTTTGTTCCCAGATTATGAAGAATTTCTTGAAGTTGACTCTTCTTCAGATTCCAAACACTCTTTGGATGATGAATACGCAAATATTGCAACCAAGTACATTGGGATTTTCTTGAGTGACAACAACATTGATTTGAAAAATCTGGTGACTGAAGGTAGTGAAATTTCCAAATTACTGGCGTCTGAAGTTGATTTGATCAGTCATGACGTTGATGCTTCAGCTGTTTCATCTGTGATTTTGGCATTGTCTTCTTCCATCAATGGTGCTAGATTATCTGTGAAAAGTGAAGATCTTGACTTTTATCGTGGTTACAGTGTTCCAGAATTGAAAAAGTCTGTTGGTATTGTTTCCAGACTGTTATCTGCTGTTAACGTGTTATTGGAAGAATTTCCGGAACATGCAACTCTCCAAACTCTATCTAGAATTTCACATGAGTACCTTGCTTACTCTGTCAAGACTCCAATTGCCAAATTGTTGCAAAAGATCGAACAAATTTACACCTTTGTTGCTGAATGGCAGAAATATGCGTCATCAAGAGTTTCCTTAAATCAAAACACAGATGAGTTGACTTCTTTGATTGTGAGCTGGAGAAGATTGGAGTTGTCCACATGGAAATGTTTATTTGATAACGAAGACAAAGTGTTGAGACAAAAAGTTGGTGGCTGGTGGTTCAATTTGTTTGAAACAATCATTTTGCCAGTTTTCAATGAAGAAGAAAGTAATGTTCCACAAATTGTGTCATCATTAAACTTATTTTTGACAAAATGTTCATATGGTGAATTTAACCACCGTTTGGAACTTTTGAGAGCATTTGCAGCACATGCAAATCTTCTATCTATTCCAAGCAACTTGTCTGACGCTTTAGCAAATACAATAACCTTTTATGAACAATTTTTGGATACAGTGGATGACCATATAAGTAAAGGCAAGAAAAAATTACAAAAGGATATTGAAGAGGTTATTTTATTGGCAAGTTGGAAGGATGTTAATGTTGACGCTTTGAAACAAAGTTCTCGTCGTTCTCACCAAAGTCTGTACAAGATTGTTCATAAATATCGTTCATTGCTTGCCACTGATATCTCTCCTTTGATTGAAAGTGGTTTGAACAGTTCAACAAAGGTGTATGTGTCTAAAGAACGTGTTGGTTCATCTGTTTCACACTCTCAAGACGTCCAATCTTTGCAACAATCATGTTGTTTGATTGAAGCTTGGAATAATAGACCAGACCATTTGAAGAATATTAGTATCATTGATACAAATATGAAGATTTTCAACTCAAGAACAGATTCTAAGAACTTCCCATTGCTTTATGAGTTCGTGTCTGAGATCACCATTGAAATGGAACGTCTACGTAAGGAGACTCCATCTACTTTGACTGATGATAACAAAAAAGAAATTGCAGCATTGAAGACTCAAAAAAGAAAATTATTGAGTGAAACTATTCGTGAATTGAGAAGAATTGGTCTGAAGACACAATTAAGAGAAGATATTCATAAGTTGCAAGAATCTTCTACACATATTCTTGCCAACTCAAAATCATTAACAGGTACAGTTGTTGAAGGCACAGATGCTTATTTCTTTAGAATTGTGGATTTAATTCCTCGTTTAAGAGCTTCTGTTTCTTCTGTTGCCCAAGATGTTCCACCTGCTGATGCTGAAAAGGGTTTGGCTATTTTTGAAAATCTTGTTTACTACCTTGTTAAAAATAGAACCCAATTGTCAAAATTGGTCTACGATTATCAAAAGTTGGATTCTGTGAAGTCCAAATTGGTTCAAATAATTGCAACAGATTCAAAATATGTTTCATCAGCTTCTTCCAAGGTCAATGCCCCAAGAAACCAAGTTGTGTTAGAATGGTTACCAAAGGTGTTAGAGTATTGTATTGAAGTTTCTTCAATTTCTTCAAAGTTAAGTAATATTGAAATTGATACATCATTGTTTAATGCTTTAGGTGAAGAGGTCCAAGAAATTAAATTGGCAATTCAAGGTTCCTTAGAATTTAGTGATTTGATGGCAGCAAATGTTACAAAACTTGAGGTGTTTTTAAACAACTTGGTGTTGCGTGTATTGGATTGGAAATCTGCCAACGTTAATGTTTCATTCATTGGAGATTGCCTGTTAAACTGGGTTAATGAATCACTACGTATTCCATCGAACATTGAAAAAATTGAAGTGACCAATGGTACAATTGGAACTGTCGAAGCTATATTAAGAAAAATCACAACCAAGATTCTTGTTGTGTATCAAAAAGTGAAATCATTTGAAGAACTTTCAGCCTTAACATATGAAGACGATAAATGGATTATTGAATCCCAAAAACAATTGGGTGGATTTTTGAAGTCCATTCACTTTGACAGTGTTTATGGGTCGATTCAAGAGGTTATTGACTTTTTGTCTTCCAATACATTCACAGCATCTGATTCTTTGTTGACTAAATCTTTGTTTGAGTTTACCTACCCAGTGATTATGCATTACTTCAATCTGGTAACCATCTTGTTGAACAAGTACAGAGACAACTATATTGATCTTTCCAGATCTACCTATGTGCTTGCAACTACATTGTATACGTTATGTACAGAAGGTTTTTGTTCTCCAGAAGCGCCTACAGAATCTAAGGAGTCGGATAATCTTCAAGATGGTACTGGTTTAGGTGATGGTGAAGGTGCACAGAACAACTCTGCTGATGTCGGTGATGATGAAGATTTGAGTGAAGATGCTTTAGAACCAAACAAAGACAAAGACGATAAGAAAGATGAAGATGATGAGAATGATGATGCTGTTGACATTGAAGGTGATATGGCTGGAGATTTAGAAAATGCATCGGATCAAGATGATGACGATGATGATAAAGATCAAGATGAAGAAGAAGAAGATCTTAGTGAAGAGATTGATGATTTAGATGACTTGGATCCAAATGCTGTTGATGATAAAATGTGGAACGAAGAAGCTCAAGACAATTCAAAAGAAAAGGATTCAGAAGCAATGCCTGAAAATTCCAAGGATGACGATATCAAGGCCAAAGAAGACGAAGATGATGCCGGTGAAACAAATAACAATGATAAGAATGAACAACAGGAAGATCAAAACACCGAGGAAAACGCCGATAACGAAGACGGCGAAGACGGTGACGAAGAAGAAGATGTTGGTGAGCAAGAAGATGAAGTTAAGAATGATGACAGAGAAGATTTGGAACAAAATGTTCCAGAATCTGAAGTTCTTGATTTGCCTGAAGATATGAATATGGATTCTGATGAAGAAGAGGAACAAGAAGGTGAAGATGAAAATGAAGAAGGTGATGCTTTCCCTGATGCTTTAGATGATGACGAAAAGATGCAAAGTGATGCGGAAAAAGATAATGATCAACAAGAAAAGAATGCACCGGGTGAAGAAGATGAAGATTTGGAGATGGAAGACAGTAAAGAAGAAGAAGAGAAGGAGGAGAATGATACTGGTGTTCCTCAGAATGACGATGTTGAGGAAGAAGAAAATGAAGAGAATGACGCTGATACAGCTGATGTTGAACAACAAGGCGAACAAGACTCTGAAGATGAATCATTGCAAAATGATGAAAATAAGGAAAAAACTGATGAACAAGAAGGTGAAGATGGTGATCAAATGGAAGGTATCGAAGGTGCTGATAATGGTGAAAACGATAACATTGACCAAGAAACTGCTATTGAACAACAATCTGGTGAAAAGGGTGAAGGTGCACAAACTGAAGTTGACCAAGAACAGGAAGACATTGGTGCTTCAGGTATGGCCACCAATCAACAACAAGAACAAGAAAAGGATGACCAAGTCCATGAAGATGCTCGTAATGATGCTCGTGAATCGTTAAAACAATTGGGTGATTCTTTAAAAGAGTTTCATCGTCGTCATCAAGAGATTAAAGAATCCTCTGAAAGAGATGACACTGCTCAGGAAACTGCCAATGAGCGTATTGATGAGTTTGAGCATGTTGATGGTGAAAATACTGAAACCAATACACAAGCTTTGGGTTCTGCTAACAAGGATCAAGTTTCCTCTATTGATGAAGATAAGGCAATTGATGATGATATTGAAGAAGATCTTCCAGAAGAAAACAAAGAAGCGGAAACACACACTGGTGAAGAAGCTGATGATGATCTTGAAGAACAAAAAGAAGATGAATCTAATGAAGCTGAAGAGTTCAATGGTAAGACTAAGGGTGGCTTCATTGGTGAGCGTAAAGTTGAAACTATGACTGGTGATGATATTACTAAATCTGAAGAATTTGAAGACGAAGAATCTGAAGGTGAATTTGAAAGTTTGCTAGATCCAAGTGTTATTGATGACGATGCTGAATTCAGAACCATTGATGAAGCCCGTGATTTGTGGAGACAAAGTGAACTTGACACCCAAGAACTATCAGCCAGTTTATGTGAACAATTGCGTTTGATTTTGGAACCAACTTTGAGCACGAAATTGAGAGGTGATTACAAGACAGGTAAGAGATTAAACATGAAGAGAATCATTCCATATATTGCCAGTGATTTCCGAAAGGATAAGATTTGGTTGAGACGTACCAAGCCAAGCAAGCGTCAATACCAAATCATGATTGCTGTTGATGATTCCAAGTCCATGTCTGAGAGTAAATCTGTTGATTTGGCCTTCCAAAGTAT
>JAJLVX010000102.1:0-26253 GCA_030564525.1 Liangdongia berthetii | reverse complement strand
CGCTTGTAGAACCAAGTTTCGGATTCTTGTGGTGGCAATTCATTACCAGCAGAAGTCTTGACCAAGTCAACGTAACCTGGAACTTCCAACTTACCTTGACGTTGCAAGAATTGGGCATAAGCGTTGATGAAATCTTGAGCTGGAACGTCTCTATAAAGATTTGTTAGTATATAACTCTGGATTATAAAGAAGAAGGAGTAAGAAAAGGTAACTGCTTGTCAAAGTTTTTGAAGAACAAATCAGAATATATAGGATCAATATTGTCTCCAACATGTTTTAATTAAAATCACTTTGAATACAACTTCAATATGGGGATTTTCATAATAACTCATATAACTGGTTTCCATCACTATTGTACTGCTCTGATTTGATCAACCTTCATAGTAGACTCATTGACTAAAACTTCATATTTTGATACACAAGAAACAAATCAATAAAATCCCCATATTCTGATATTCTTCCAATAACTATGACTTCAGTACTCTTATTCACATTCAGTTCATCACCACATACCTAACGGAAACACCTGGCATTTTGTCTATGTATTGATATCTCTTATTTAACACAACAGTCTGAAAGTCTCAATATTTCATTTTGTTTTGTTGAAAAAAAAGTGAGTTACTTCCACCGAACTCACAAACCGAAAACAGTCACAAAAATTGAAAAAATAAAAATAAAACATCCGGACATCTGATAAAATACTACCAACCCTAATCAACCCTAAAATTATCGGTCTAACTTCACCAACTTTTTAGTGTGGTAACTGAAACTTTATCTACGCATCGATAACAAAGAATACAACACTAGATGATCGATCAGTTACCAACAGAAATATTTTTGTTAATTGTCAAGTATATTGAGCCTTATGAGAACCATCCTGCTTATACGTTTAGATGGAACAGACTACGAAAGTATACACAGATCAATAAAGCATTAAGACACAAGCTATACCCATATTATATCCAATATTATTCATTGATAAGAACAACCGAAAACATACTCTTGAATGAATGCACACAGCAAGCGAGATTGAATACAATATCAGGGTATGAACAATTTGTTCGTGAATTAGAGATTGCAAAATTTACTGATTTGTCTTTATTTACATCACTACAATCGTTATCAATATTTGGCACAACACAATATACATTAAATATCAAGAAATTAAAGCATTTATCATGTCAATTATACACAGAACCAATGTTTAATCACATTTCAGTTGAACGCCTAGATTTACTTATGGGAGACATGGCTGATTCGATACTATCCTTATCACAATTTCATGACATTAAAGAATTAAACGTCATATTTAAAGGCTCATCACATTTATTCAAAACAAAGGAATTTCTACACTTTTTATCACAACAACCCCTCGAAGTGTTATGTATGAGATCCAGTACAAATTTGATACCAGGGAAAGCTACTTTCACGAGAGCCACAACAGAAGAATTGTTCCAAGTTCTTGATTCATTGCCATTATACAAGCTATCCATTGATCTATCGTTACTGGCAAGTTTAATTGAAATTGAGAATATTCATTGGCTAATAGAATGCCCTATTGGCCCATCATCTTTATCATTGGAAATAATTGAGCCAGCATTATCTGGTGCAATGGCAAATGATTCATATACCTCTATTGCATTATTTATGAAGCGACTGGGCTCCATACACTCATTAAGACTTGTATATGGGAAACAGACAGAACTACCATATAAGACTGCATTGCTTGTTGTCAAAGATATTACAGAGCACTATCATAAGTTTACAAACTATATGATTCATAGTACGAGTATTTTAATGAATTGGAATATCATTGATGATTCTCATGCTATACATAATGGGTTATTGTCATATCAAGCAGACGCACACTGCTCTCCAGATTATAAAAAATTAGAAACATATCATGATTGGAAACTAACTTCAGTGGGTATTGATTGGAAATGGCTAAGTTATGAATCGATTAAGCAAGATTTGTTAAGGTTCAGTAAAAGACGAAGTAGTTTATGGGATTAAATAAAAATACATGATCACTTTCTATTACAACTTCATATCCTACAAAATTCCAGTTTTTTCTAACTATAATACAAACGAGAAAGACATTGATAACAAATATACAGTCCCATGAAATGGATTTTTTGGTTTAAAGTTGCACAATAAATTATAAAGATTAAGCAGCTTAGACCTTGAAACCTCTAGAGTTTCTCTTACCTCTGGCTCTTTCGAACTTTCTACCCTTAGACAAGATTCTTGGGGCTTTGTTCTTGTGTGGACCGAAACCGAAGTGTCTAACAGCTTCTCTAGCGTTTCTTGGACCTCTGACAATCAAAGTGTTTTCACCCTTTGGAGATCTGACAGCCAATTGATCCAAAGTGATGGCTTCACCACCAGCCTTGACAATCTTGGCTCTAGCACCAGCAGTGAATCTCAAAGCAGCAACAGTAGCCTTTGGGAATTCAAAGATTCTGTTGTCATCGGTGACGGTACCAACAACGACAACGGTCTTGTCAGCAGCACCCTTTTGGGACAAAGCTCTGGAGACTCTAGCAACAGAAACTGGTGGTCTGTTGATCTTGGACAAGAACAAGTTCTTCAAGATAACCTTGTTGAATGGTGCATCGGTACGACCTATAACAAAATAGTTAGTATAAACTTTTTCTTCTGCTCAATTGTCGCACAAAAATTGCACTCGCAGAATGATATATAAAACAACAATTATAAAGATAAACCAGAATCTTTGAAACTAATCATAGAGACGGTAATAATATCAGTATAATATGTGTGTTTGATTGATCGTCAAAATGATCCCTTTTCTTCAAAGGGACACTTTTATACGACTAAAACCTGGTACAGTGAACATTGTGGTGACGGAAAACTGAAATACTCACGAGCCAAAAAGGAGTATAGCTTGACCAACAATTTCAAGTAAACGTTGTCAGACTTTGGAGCTTCACGGTGACCAGACTTGGCGTGTTGTTTAACGAAATGATCTCTACCCATTTTGTGATGATATGACTATAGTGTTGTTCGTTGTTTAGTTGTGTAGTGAAAAATTGTCTATATAAAAATTGCCAGCGACTATTTCACAGTCAGCTGTGCGTCACCAACCAAAAATAATTTAGTTTGTTTTTGGAAATGTGACTGTTTTGAAAAATATTGAGATTGTGATGTAGGGATGTTAAATTAATCAATCAGGGTTGTATAGTAATCATGTGATGACGGTTAGGGCTACCAAGATTCAAAGATTTTGTTGTTGATGAATCAAATGAATGAATGAATTGTATAACCTATAAGATCTACAAGTTTAAAACCAAGAAAAGGCACAATGGAAAAGTTGTTTGCAACCACGGAAAAGAACCCAAGAGGTATTCCACAAGCACCATTCATCTCCAAGGTTGATGAATACGTCAAACAAGATGGTGATTTTGAACAGCTAATGAACATGTTTCAACAAAGATTACAACAGTACAAGTTTATGGAACAAAGTAAATTGAATGCCATCAAGCAATACAAGACTAAGATACCCGAAATAAAAGATACTTTGGATATGGTGAAATATTTGAAGACTAAGAATGAGGCCTTTGAAACTAATTATGAATTGAACGAAACATTATACACCACAGCAGAGATTGAACCAACAGATAAGGTGATGTTATGGTTAGGTGCTGATGTCATGCTGGAATACCCAATTGATGAAGCTATTGAATTGTTAGAAGGAAAATTATCCACCGCAAAAGAAAACTTGACAACTAGCGAAGAAGATGCTGAATATTTAAGAGAAAATATTACTACAATGGAAGTTAACAGTGCAAGATTATACAATTGGGACGTTGAAAAGCGTAAAGCTTCAAGATTGTCACAAGAAACCAAGAACCTAAAGATATAAATGAAAATTCGACTCATGTTCTGCATATATAAATTTTATAATAGAATTATCTTCTAAATATATCCAAAAATTGTGTTCCTAAAGGTCTTGTTTCTGTAGCATCATTATCATCAATCTCTGCATCTGCATCACTTGCTGCAGTTGGTGAACCATCTCTTGATAATGTGGCAAAAGCAGATACAGAACCAGTAGTAGCAGAAGCTCTTCTACCAAATTTAGTTTTTGATAGTGTTTTATAGAATGGTAATCTCCAATTCTTGCCTGGTAGAATGCTTCTTGAAATCAAATCACCAAGAATCCAACCCAAAACAGCATTAGCAAAGCTATTCCAACCTTGAGAAATCATCAAATGAAAACTTAAAATATATAAAAAGAATTGATCACTGAGCACGAGTTTGCTATTACTAGCTCCATACACTTCAAATCTGTACATTACTGGAATCATCTCTTTGTATTGGAACAAAAGTCCAAATAAAATGGAAGTAGGGCCCGAGCTTATCTCATTAAACATCTCCATACCAGTGTAAAACTTGAGACATATCCAAACCCCAATAAACAACAAGTTGTAAGTGTATAATAATATCACCATGCTGAGATATTTATGCGTGGAGTATAATCGTTCCAAGCTTCTAAAGTTGTAAAGTAGTATTGCACCAACAAACACTTCGCTCTCATTAACAAATGATAACTGGTACGTAAGACATCTCCAGAATTGATGATATTCCGTGATGAATGGAGAATAGCTGAGATAATAGATATATTTTGTAGATGTTAGAGAAGCAAGTAGAGGAAGTGCCACTGTAGCACAAACCAGGTATCTAGATGTGGGAGTGTTGATAAAGCCAGGACGTAATGAACAAGACATGATGTGGTGTGGCAATGGTAATGATATATGATATGAATATATGAATATAGGTCAGATGATAGTATAAGATGATAAATATTAACAACCAATCACTAAATCAAAGAATGATGTTACAAACAAGATAATCTCAAATCATCATAAATTCCGCGAATGCGTCGTGCAAGTTGGAATGGCGATTGTCGGAAAGAAAATCAGGAAGCTCGGAGGGTAACGGACTTCTCGTGATTTGGTGACTGAGTGACAGTCTCTACTCCATCTGGGGTGAAAGAGTTTTTATCAGAGCGGTAAAAGATAAAACTAAACCAACACCAACCAACAAGGAGAGTAAAGGAAGGAAAGACAGTCAGCTAGCTAATGCCATAAGATGTATCGCTTAGGGAAACAAGGGAGAGAGATCCAGAAGAGACTCCAACAACAACAATACACTTCGTCAACCTCGTTCAACGCGCCTTTGAACAATGATGTCTCAATGTTGTTATCAACTTTAACAAACAAGAATGGTGGATACAACCAGATGCAGCTGTTGTCATTTGTTGTACACTATTTACCAAAAGTGAAGAACCGGGAGAACTTGAAGCTGATTATCGCTGCCATGTTGCAAAACAACATACTTTTCAACAGTACTTCGTTGAGTTCTTATATGGTTCTTGAAGCTATCAAATCAACGTTTGATCTGAAGATTCGCATCAGCGAACCATCATTACCACTACCAGAGTTTTTCCATAGTGTCATCAAGTCAATCTATGATACTCCTGTTGAAGAATGGAGAAAAGTATTAGTCGTTTCTGGTATTTTGTTGTCTCGTGCTGAATATGAAATTCATGCAATCCCAGAAACAAGAGCATATTTCAATAAAAGCTACGAATCATTAGCTGCTTTCAATACAGAATTGATCAATAGAGTCACAGCGCATGCTTTTACTAGAGAAGTTGGATCTTTGATTGCGATTTCATTGGGTTGTTGCTTGCCATTTTTAAATCAACAACAAAAAAATTCATTCAATCATTCATTACTTCTTGATATCACGGTTTCTACAATGTTTGAAAATGGACTGAACACAAATACACAAATGTTGTCACAAAATTTACAGACAAATCCAATATTGAAACATTTGAACAGATTGGCTTTTGTTATTGAGAATTCCGTTATGCATGTGTCTTTTGAACAGATCAACAACTTACTGAACGTTGTTTTATCATATAGCGAATCTTTGCACACCAAAGTTACTGGTGATTTCCCAGAAATATGGAATGTTTTGAGAAGTATTTTATTTTCTATTATCATTATTTTTCAAGGGGTTGTTACATTTGCCATGAAACTTTACAATGGTTTGAGAAAACAAGAATATCCAATCATTTTAGACAAAGTGTTAATGTCATTATACCATTTAAACTTCATTCTAGAAAAAATTGGTAATGGTGGGTTCACAGCATATAATTTTGTTTACATGACTGCACTTGATGGTGTCATTCAATATGGTGGTGGTGAACAACTAGGTTTAAACATGGTAGGTTCTTTAAACAAGAGTGCTTCAAATGTTTATGAAGATGCAAAGACTATTTTCACATTGAACTATTTTGAACAATTGGTTCCACACTCTTCAGAAACCTATTACCATGATGTTATTGGTCCTTTAGCCACAAGAATGCTTTACTCAACCAACCAACCAATTTTGGAATCGGCTCATTCTGTTGTGTTAGCATCATTAGCATTACCAAGAAATGCAGCAACAGCAGTTGCAGCTGCAATCCCATATCTAAACATTTTATTGTCCCAATATCCTTGCCTGTTATCAACGAGTCAATTATTTCTAGCTGTTGAAACAATTGCTAAATCCGTTTCAGCACCATCCAAAGCATATTACCTTAATAGAGATAATTCAAGAGAGTTGTTACATACTTTGTTTTTGACTACACTGAATACTCCAGAGAAACCATTAACAAAGGAGAAATTCACCGCAAGATCTGGTATAATCATAACTTTGATCAATGTTCTTGTGTATGTCGACCCAAATCTTTTACACAATTGGCTGTGCAACACTTGGGAATTAATAGAATCATCAGCTAAGGATCGTGAATTTTTGGAGGATAAATTATGGGGTGTCATTAGTGATGGTTTGGATATGCATAGAGCTAATGTTGCAATTACTTGGTGGTATAACAGAGATCAACAATATTTGAATGCACATTTGTGATTGGCTAGATATGGTAAAATGGAGTATCCGATTCATATCTAATTCATTTCCTTCTTTTTGGCCACCTCTGTTTCTTTTGCTCATCGTTTTTAACGCTCTTTTAATATTTTTGCTTTTTGTGTAACACATAGTTTTTTTGTCATTTGCGCATCAACGTTTAGTATTTGCTTTGGAAAATACAATAACTACTAATGCATATAACTCATTCACATCAAGAACTGCAAGAAGTCTTTTTTTTATTGATTAATAAATTGCTAGATTAAATATGGCAAAGTTGAAGTCGTATATGTCTGATTCAGAGATGCTTGATTCAGCAGTTCCAGAAGAAGAGGATGAAGTTAATGCACCACCAGACTTGGGCTCGGCTATAATGAACTTGCATCAAGTTATTACAAACAAGGTGTTTCGATTACAAACTTTATGGGCATTATCACATTTATTGACTGTTCTGGGAACATTTTGCTATATCACAACCTTGTGTGTTGATGGATACGAAACATTGAATTACTACAGTTATTATGTTCCGATTTATAGTTCTATTATGACATATTTGCTTGTTATTCACAGATCCAATGTGGTGCTACAGTTGTTTGATACCAAGAATCTAGATGGAGAAGAACCTATTCTAACAGGTGTTGGTTCTTGTGACCCAGAAGAATACATTCCAGATGAATTGCTTTCAGAATATGAGCTCGAATATATTAGCTCTTCCGCTAATAGTTGCATTCATTTTTCTGAATTGTTAAAAGATGAGAATTGTCATTTATTATGTTACGCAATTCTTTGGATTTTCACCCCGGCTTCTCTTTTAAAGATTGCACCTTTTTACATTTACTCATTGTTGAATATTACAACTTTTTTAACGTCAACAGTCTTTTCAGAATCAGCTTTAGCAGATGCTATACAGCCTTTGATTGACTATTTCGAAATACCAATGCTAATTACAGCAGCTTATTTTGAGTTACTGATTTTTGTTTCTTTAACAAAAGAGTGTTCTTTATCATGGAACTATTATCCTTTGGTTATTTTTACCTTTACTTGGATTTTAAGATTGGAAGTGTCTGAAGCTAGTCGTTCTGCAATTGGATCAATTTTTTATGTTTGTGATAAATATTTAAAGGAGATTAAGGTTACTGTCAGAACTATTTATAAAAAAGTGGAAGCATTAATCTTTTCAACCGTTGAATTGTTCAATAGGGGTCAAAAAAACCAAATTGCAGTCAAGTCAAATATGACACATATGAAGAACAACAGATCATGCATCGAACCTGATGTGACTAAATTAACTGAACATCTTGATTGATTGATTTAATTGTTTTTGTTTTACAGCTTTTACAGCCATGGGAGGTTCATATAGAGAGATCAAATGGTAATTATAATATTATGATGAGTTATGAATAACATGTAAAGAATTCTATAAACTTGATTTCAATTCCTCAAGAGTTTCCCAACTTTCCGTCCCTTCCCAAGACATTCTTGTCTTACTCATTAATGACTTGATAGTAGAACGAGCCTTGTACTTCCAATCTTTACAAACAACATCACCAGCACCATGTTTACCTGGTAACTCACCCAGTGATTCATAAGCAGCAACTAAATCAGAACAAGCTTCAACTGTTTCATTCCAAACAGCTTCATTTGTTTCCAATTCAGTATTATGGGCTAATGCTCTATAGGCCTTTTCATGACAATCTAAAGCTGCCCATGGTCTCTTTCTCCACAACTCAACACGAGCAGTAATTCTCCATAATCTTGAAGAAGTGGTAATAACATTTGGCAAAGTAATGGTGGTGAATTCAATACATGATCTTTGGAAAAAAGTTAGTTTCTCATCGTCTTCAGGGTATGGTTCAGAAACTAACATCTCAACCAGCTTTTCAACAACTGGAATATCAATTGACCCTTCACCATTCTTATCCTTTTTGAAATCAACCAACTTCTTACAAGCTAGTAAGACATCGTCCCATTGGCCAAGCTTAGCAGCAACAATCAAGTAGTTTTCCCAGATTCTCCAACTTCTCTTGTCATCGGCAGTGGTGGCCTTCTTCAAAGCACTGAAAGCTTCTTTGGTCTTATTCATCTTCAATAAAGCAGTACTTAGGTTGGACCAAGAACTTGGATTGGTGTCATCTAAGGAAACACAACGAGTAAATGCTTCAGCAGCAAGTTGGAACTGTTGAGATTCTAGACCCAAACAACCATAAAAGAACCATTGTTCATTATTGATTGGGTTAATGGTCAACCCATCGTGGATATGCTTGATAGCCAGATCGATGTTCTTTTCAACACCAGCTGGTGGATAGTAGTAGTACTTACCCAAGGAGAACTTGGCCTTTGCATACTTGGAAATTTCCCAAGCCTTTTCCCATAGAGCTGGATCTGATGTTAGATCACCAAGAATAGAGATGGCTCTAGCATCATCTGGGTGTTCTTGGATTCTCTTTGTGATGATAGATTTAGCAGTTTCTTCTTCACCAATACTGGCATAGCATAGAGCAACATCAACATCATAATGTAAACGTTCATATATTTCAATAGCGCTCTTGACAATACCCAAAGACATGTACTTTTCAGCCAATTTTTGATCCAAAGCCCAACGAGGTAACAATGGCAATTGATAAATGTACCTTAATCTTGCATTGGAAACCTTTTCTTCTTCCTTGGAGGTTGGAATATATCTAGTCTTGATCTTCAGCCCAACTTCCTCAATCAAAGATTGCATTTGCAAGATACCTCTTTCAATAGTACGAGCAGAAGTGGTTTCAATGATTGATCTTTCCCATAATGAACGGGAGAAGACCGAGTAGTTGATAGAAGTGGTGCTCTTTTGGTAAATAACACGGGAAACCAAAGACATTAGTTGTTGATCGACCAAACTGTCCTTAGCAGGTGATGTTTGTCTCAAAACATATAAACGTTGCAATAGTTGCAAATTATCATAATCGGATAAGTTTGGTTGATTGTTTGGATCAAGTGCTTGCAAGTCCTTTGGAATGTATTCTTGACGCAAAGATACTGGCAGTAATTGTGTGTAATCAATCTCTTGCACATCAGTTTTCTGTTTCTTATAAACTTGTTCATCTAATGGCTCTGCACCAATGTCTTCATAATGTGGTTTTTCCAACAATAAATCAGAGTTCAATTCAAAAGTTTCTGGAGAAGTATCAGTGGTGTTAGCTTCAGTTTTGTTGTAGAAATAATTACTCTTTGCCAAAACAACCAAACTTGAATGTGCAGTTTCTTGAAATTTGGTTCTCTTAGCTCTAGCACCAGTCAAGACAAATTCAAATTCAGTTAATTTTTGAGCTTGGGTCAAGTTTGGCAAAGCCAAGTGTTCCATATTAGAATCAATGGCATTCTTTGATTTTTCTAGGTAGAAGACAATTGACAAGTTCTTTTGTAAAGCTGGGGAAACAGTAGCACACAAAGCCTTTGGTAAAGAAGCATTGAAGATTGAAGTTGAAATTGCAATATGTGGACCTGAAAATTCTTGATATAAAGACATTTGAACCTGAATAGCTCTTGATCTCCACCAATTAACAGCAGCCAACAATGGATCATTAATATCAATTTGATTTTCATCTATGGATTCCTCAGTAGTTTCAAAAGCATTCAACAATAGTGACTTTTCAACATTAGCCAACTTTTCCAATAAATGCAGAGACACTAGTAAGAACAGTGCATCTTCAGATTCTTGGTATGCAGTTTGACCATATGAACTCAACGCTTTGATAGTGTTTAGTTGGATTTGATCCTTGGTGAATTTGGATTCAGTTCCATAAAAGTATTCATATGAATTAATTGGTGATTGTGGACCAGTAAAGTTGTGTAGAATG
Organism: Liangdongia berthetii; assembly: GCA_030564525.1. Classification (NCBI taxonomy): domain Eukaryota; kingdom Fungi; phylum Ascomycota; class Saccharomycetes; order Phaffomycetales; family Wickerhamomycetaceae; genus Liangdongia; species Liangdongia berthetii. The sequence continues at coordinate 15,475 of JAJLVX010000102.1, read as the reverse complement.
AATAGTTGTAATGATGCAATAGCAATAAAGAGAGCTTGGTTTTGACCTGCAGATTCAATAATTTTGGTTGCATAGTTTGAAACAACTTGGTTAAAAGTGAAGGAATCATTTGATAATTCAGCAGCATGCGAGGATACTAACGATTGTACGTTTTCATTGGTTAACGCTTTATAGTATTCACCAGATGCGATATGTTTTAGTTGAATAATGAATGGTTCTGCTTCTTCTGGTACAGTTTCAGGTAGTTCCAACTCCTCAACAGGAGTGGACAACAACAGTTGTGTATGAATGGTTCTCAATAAATCCAGAGACATCGTACAATAAAAAACAAGGGACCGATACATTTGACCTTCTATTTTGATTTCAAATCTTTTTTTGTTGTTGATGCAGCTCATCGGAAAGATTTTTTATAATTTCATCCAAATTCGGGAATCACCCAATTAGGAAATACGAGATGAGATGAATTATACATGAATCATGATCAAAGATCTTACATGTTTCAATAGAAATAGGTTAAGATATGTATTAATAAATCGATTTAGGTTTATTTCTTGGCAACCACTTCACCGTGTACCAAAACACAGATCGCAGCAGGATCTTTGCTCCAAGCAAGAAAGGCTTTAGAAAGCTCTTCTTTAGTGAAGATGTCATCTGGGGTAAACTCAATATTTTGTAATCTTTTCAAGTATTTCAAAGCAAAAGAATCGCGTTGTTCCTGAGTTGTATATGTCCATGTGGAAAAGCTGGTAGAAATTTGAGCATCTGAGAAACCAGCTTGGAGCACCAAATCTTTCAAACGAGAACCACCATCGGAAGCTGTAAATTGAGATTTAGCCTTGTTATCGAAAAAGTATTGAATTTGTTTCTCATACTGCTTTGGATAAACCACGACATGTTCAAGTATAGCATCGCGCAAACATAAATACCCATCCTTCTTCAAAACTCTAGTCATTTGCTTGATTGCTTCCAATGGATGTTGTAAATGGATTGTAACCTGATGAGAATAAACAATATCGAATGATTCATCAGGAAATGGCAATTCATATGCGGAAGCATTTTGAAACCTGACATTGATCAAATTTTTTGGACGTAATGTTTCCGCTTGGTCTAGTAATTCATAAGTTGGTTCAACACCAATGACTTCACCTTTTGAAGCCACTCTGGCCAAGCTGCAAGTGATGGTCCCTGGGCCACAACCAACGTCTAGGACCCTATCAGTTGGCTTGAGATACTTGAGCATGAACCCACAGGAGTTGTTGATGTCTCGGTCAATGTGTGTGTTTGATACCGATGAATCGAAGCCTTTGTTGTAGTACTCTTGATCTTGATCAGACATATTAATAATGTGAGTGTGGTAATATTAATGCTATGATGTTTTCTGAATATGAATTTGTGTTTCTGTAAGTGAAAAGAGAATCGAGATGGAAGGAGAAACCTGTGCTTTTTATAATATTGCTGTTCAACAAACCTCAAGCCAATAACCATCCATTAAGTTTATGTTGTTTGTGGGTCACTGGGGTGTCATGAGATGCTTTCCTATTCAGGTTGCAGTATCACCGTTAAAACCAACATCTTAAGAATAGAGCTGAAAGTATAAAGAAGGATTGTAGTTGATAATAAGACACTCCATCAACACTAATACCAGTTCAATAGCGGTTTTAAGATCGTTTAATCATGTCCACAAGTGATTTAAAGAACCTGCTATTACCACTTACCCTACCTTTCAGATACATATTCACATATATATTCAATTAAATGTGCTAATAGTCTATAGACCTAGCCATGGCACATCTACACATAGAATACCATATTGAGATAATTGTTCACAATAATGTACATAATGGTTTCCATATCTTGAAGTTTAGTTTCGCAGTTTTTACTTATCACGGATGATCATCCTAAAAGGGAAAGATGCATGAAACCACAGTCGAGATAAAGTCGAAAAGCATTTAAGAAGACTCCTTGCTACTTACTTAACTACTCCTTGTTTATTGTTTTTAATTGTTTGTTGCATTCAATAAGTAATTGTCAATATGGATATCAAACTTGAAAGAACGAGAACGAAGCCAATGGCATCAAAAGCCTTGATTGGTGCATTAGGTATGATTGCTGTGGTTTACTCCAGTTCCAAACTGTTATCTGGCAACAGTTTATTTAGTACTGCTGGTTGTAATGGCATTTCAAACATCTGGAGTTCAAATTCAACGAGTGAAGATTATTGCCCATCATTTCCAAAATTGATTCCAGCAGGTGGTGACGAATTTGTTGATATCTCCTACTTCAAGACTCCGGAATATAAGAACTACTCTTTAAAAGTCTGGCAAGATGCAGTCAAGATTTACACTCCAAGTTTTGATGACTTGGGCCCAGTTGGTGAAGATAAAAGATATGATGTTTTTCCAGGGTTCCATAACTATTTGGCCAAAGCATTCCCAGAGACACATAAGGCTAGTGAATTGGTCAAGGTGAACACCTATGGGTTGGTTTACATCATCAAAGGTTCAAATGAAGATTTGAAACCAATCCTGCTTGCAGGTCATCAAGATGTTGTTCCAATTGTTGAAGAAACCATTGGAAGATGGACTTATCCACCATTCGAAACCTATTTTGATGGTGAAGCTCTATGGGGTCGTGGTTCAAGTGATTGTAAGAACAACGTTATTGCAATTTTTGAAGCAGTTGAATTATTGCTTAAGAAGGGGTTCAAGCCAACTAGGGGTATTGTTCTTGCCTTTGGCTTTGATGAGGAAGTTGGTGGTGAAAGAGGTGCTAAAGAAATCAACAAATATTTGTTAGAAAGATTTGGTGACAATTCCTTCTTTAGTATAATTGATGAAGGTGGTTTAGGTGTCCAAGATTTATACGGAACCAGATTTGCCCTACCATCTACTGGTGAAAAGGGGTACTATGATGTTATCGCTACTATCAACACTCTTGGTGGACATAGTTCTATCCCACCAAAGCACACTGGTATTGGTGTCGCTAGTCATTTTGTTACTTTGTATGAAGAAGATTATTACCCATTGGACATTTCAAAGGCCAATCCATACTTCTATCAACTGCAATGCATTGCTAAATATGGTGCTGATATTGATCCATTGTTTAAAAAAAGTGTCCAACATATTGAAAATCCATTATCTAAGAAATTAGTTCTATCTGAATTGGGTGAAGATGATGTTTCTAGATATTTGGTCTCTACATCTAGGGCCATTGATTTGATTCACGGTGGTGTCAAGATTAATGCTCTACCAGAGATTGTAGACATTTCCATCAACCATCGTGTTGGTTATGACTCCTCTGCAGAAGAAGTTGAATCCAAGCTGATTGGTGTTGGTGCTAGAATTGCTAAAATCTACGGGTTAGGTCTTGAAGCATTTAACAAAACCATCATTAAGCCAACTACTAAAGGCTCCATTGTCTTGAGTCCGGTTAGAAACTTGTTACCAGCTCCACAAACCTCAATTTCAAATAACCCAAGTTGGGATGTTCTTGCTGGTAGTGCCAAGTACGTGTTTGAAGATTTTGCAGATTATCCAGATAGTGACAATGCTGTTGCTCCAGACGTTGTGGTTTCACCAAGTTTGATGACTGGTAACACAGACACCAGTAAGTACTGGTCATTGACAAAGAACATTTACAGATTTACCCCAATCAGACAGGATGCTAGATTCAATGCCCATACTGTTGATGAGCATGTTGTGTTGGATGCACACATTGAGGGCACTGTTTTCTTTTATGAGTACATTAGAAACGTTAATGAGTTGTTGATCAACTGAGTTAACATTAAACTTTCAGGTGTAATCTAATCAATCAACTACATTAGTATTATAAGTGAATCAATAAATGAATCAATTCATATTCGATAAACCGATTAATAATATTCAAATACAAATATAATAATAACACTTTTAACGATACTACTATTACTATTACAATCAACAGTATATTAATAATACTGTAATACTAAATCTTTGATGACTATCTCTATCCCCCCAAATTCATGCATGAGACTGCATGCATAGCACCAAATTTCAAGATGTGGCCAACAACAAGTGGAGTAAAAAAGTTGAAGGAGATGATCAATTGAGGAGGTCATGGTGGTGCAGGGGATGGTATCATTGATGTGTATTGTTGGGCATTGGATATATGGATGTGGTTTGTTGTGTTTGAGTATTCAGATCATCTATCTCCTTTGATGTGGGGAATTGCGCTATGGATATAAAGACATGTTAATTGCTGTTTTAGAAGGTGTGAGAATAGGATTAACAACAACCACTACTACTGATTATATAGTACACAATGCTAAGAGCATCAAACACACTATCCAAACTTTACACAAGACCAATTGTTGCCAGAGCTGGAACTGGGGGCATTATCTCCAGAGAGTACCATTCTCAATTACCTTTATCCGTTACCGTGAAACTACCAAATGGAAAGAGTTACAACCAACCAACAGGGCTATTCATCAACAACAAATTTGTCAAGTCAAGAAAAGAGAAAACCTTTGAAGTGATTAGTCCTTCCACCGAAGAAGAAATCACACATGTCTATGAAGGTCGTGAAGACGATGTTGAAGAAGCAGTGAAGGCTGCAGAAGCTGCATTCAAATCTGGTTCTTGGTCTAGAGTTGACCCTATTGTTCGTGCAAGGGCATTGAACAAGCTTGCTGACTTCATCGAAGCTGATGCTGAAACAATTGCTTCCATTGAATCCTTAGACAATGGTAAGGCTATTGTCCATGCTCGTATTGATGTTCAATTGGTTGTCAATTACCTAAGATCTGCTGCAGGTCTTGCAGATAAGGTTGATGGTCGTACCATTGACAGTGGTGAAACTCATTTCACATACACAAGAAGAGAGCCAGTTGGTGTGTGTGGTCAGATCATTCCATGGAATTTCCCATTGTTGATGTGGTCTTGGAAGGTTGGTCCTGCTTTGGCTGCCGGTGACACTGTTGTGTTGAAAACTGCCGAATCTACCCCATTATCTGCATTGTATGTTTCTCAATACGTTGAAAAAGCTGGTATCCCACCTGGTGTCTTGAATATTGTGTCTGGGTTTGGTAAGATTGTTGGTGAAGCTATTGCTTCACATCCAAGAATCAGAAAAGTTGCCTTCACTGGGTCTACTGCTACTGGTCGTCAAATCGCCAAGGCTGCTGCTGAATCTAATTTGAAAAAGATCACTTTGGAATTGGGTGGTAAGTCTCCAAACATTGTTTTCAAAGATGCTGATTTCAAGAAAACTATTCAAAACATCATTTTGGGTATTTACTTCAACTCTGGTGAAGTTTGTTGTGCTGGTTCAAGACTATATGTCCAAGAAGATATTTATGATGATTTCATCAATGAATTGAAGGAGGCTACCGAAAACGTCAAGGTTGGTAGTCCATTCGAAGAAGATACTTTCCAAGGTGCTCAAACTTCCCAAAACCAATTGGACAAGATTTTGAAATATGTTGATATTGGTAAAGCTGAAGGTTCAAAAGTTGTCACTGGTGGTGAACGTTTAGGTGACAAGGGTTACTTCATCAAGCCAACCATCTTTGCTGATGTTCCTGAAAACTCCCCATTAATCAAAGAGGAAATCTTTGGCCCTGTGATTGTTGCTACTAAGTTTAAGGATATTGACGATGTTGTTGAAAAGGCTAATGATTCTGAATATGGTTTGGCTGCTGGTGTCCACACAACATCTTTGAATACTGCTATTGAAGTCTCCAACAGATTGGAAGCTGGTACTGTTTGGGTGAACACCTACAATGATTTCCATCATAACTTACCATTTGGTGGTGTCAAGGCTTCTGGTGTTGGTAGAGAAATGGGTGTTGAAGCTATTGAAAACTACACTGAAGTCAAGGCTGTTAGAATCAAGTTGGATAACTAGTTATTGTTTCTATTTAATGTGAAATGAATACTTTTTGAATGTTATTATACTAGTACCAAAGAACAACTTAAGCAGAACTTGTAGCATTCTCAGCAATTTGACATACTTCAGTCCATTGTTTTGGGAATTCCCATTGTCTATAGATATTTGGCAAGATGTTGAATTGCATAGCTAAACCAGCTTCTAAATGCCACCCAATATGACAATGGAAAGGCCAAATACCTGGATTATCAGCAACAAATCTTAGTAAACCATACCCATACGGTGGTAGTTGAACCGTATCTCTTTTGATATAATTCTTGGTTTCAGTATTACTATTGATACTTTCATATTCATCAAAATCGAAATTACCACTAGAAACCTTTAAAACCCAGAATTTGTAACCATGTAAATGAAAGGGATGTGCGCCATCATCTAAATTGTTAATCAACAAATCAACCACGGCACCTTGATGATTAATGTTTAGAACATAGTTGTTTTCCCATGGGACACTTGCATTGTTCATTGTTAATGATTCATCATTTGCACTGACATCTGTTATCTCTTTGTACAAAGTTGAGGTATTCAACCCAACATAAGTGGTTGAATTGAAATAACCTCTATCCAAAGTCATCGCGCCAATCATAAAGGCAGCATCAAATCTAAAATGATAGTCATAATGATCTGGTGCATAATCACACAGTGAGGGATGTAATAAACTTTCATCGAGTTCTCTGCAATCTGGACTTCTCACATATTGGTATTCTGTGGAATCAAGATCCTCAATTTTGGAAAGTTTTTTGCTATCACCTTTACCAACAACCATTACAGCACGGGTGTCGGTATTCAAAGTTGGATTCTCATGACCAAAGCAATAATCATTCAACTTAGCATGCATCCAGAAAGTTTTGTTTGATTCAATAGATGTGTTAAAAATGACTGAATAACGTTGTGCAACTGCAATATTAAGAACATCAAATTCAACAGGATCAACATTTGTACCATCAGCCTCAATAACTGTTAATGGATGCTCATCAATAGTGAAGTCTAAATCTGCAAAAAAACCAACATTAATAACACGAACTCTATATCTTGTATCTTCCTTCAACTTAAACACACTATGCAATGATTGTGTAGTTTCAAATGTATCGTTCAATTGGTCCCCGTAAGCAAATGTATTGGAACCTTGAATCAACCCGTTATCTGGTGTTGGTTCATCGTTTTCCTCACCAGGTGCCAGATAATCCTCCAAATAATTTACTGCAGTATCATGATAGTAATCTTGTGTCAATACAACGAGTTCTTCATCATAAATGTCACCAAGTAAATCTTGTTCCTTCTTGGAATGAATCACAACTGGCCCATAAACTCCATCGGCATATTGTGTAGAATAATGAGAATGATACCAATAAGTCCCCCATTGGTTCTCATCAATTTTGAACTCATAGGTATATGTATAATTCACTGGTATTTCACACTGATTCATACCAGAAGCGCCATCATAATAATTTGTCCCATTAAAGAACAAGCCATGGAAGTGAATAGTTGTTGGATTTGCACCTTTGTTATGAACCTCAACTCTCAATGTATCACCAGCATTACATTCCACTAATGGACCTGGGAACTTCCCATTAATAACGGTCAAGTTTCTTAAAACACCATCAGGCGCCCCAATGATATCTGTGATTTCAAACTTGTATTTTCTGAGCTTTGGCTTTGCACTGTATTTCCATTTATGGTGTTTGATTGCGTAAGCTTTTTCTGTATTTAACCTCCATTTGTTTGATGAGGCTAAAACACCAAGAAATAAATATACAAGAATGAGCAAATTCATTACAGATCTGTGAATTCTTGATTTGGTTAAGACTTAAGTAAAGAAAAAAAGCAATTGGAATAAGTCTTGAAGGTTTTATAAAGAAGAGATAACATGATTAGTTATACTACCTGACAGAGAAATATTGTAAATAAGATAATAAGTTATAACCAACGACATATCAACAATGTGACTTATATTACACGTGTTTGTAAGATTTTCAATTCGTTTTGAACAACAATGGTGATAAAAGCTTTATGATTTAAATCAAGGGCATTAAGCCATGCACATTATTTGGCTAGTATATAACACGCATATGCCATTGTCTTTAGAATTAAAGTATAGAGCCCCCTAGTGTGGAAATGATACTGGGTTTCCAAACTTTGATACAACCATGTTTCTTGTTAATGTTAAGATTAATGATGATAACTTTGACAGGAATCGCATAATTCTTCCACCTCCGCACTACAGCAGCTTGAATTTACCTTTGAACTTTGAAGCACAGGTATTTATAAATTACTCTACAAAGATTACAAACTTCCAAATGAACGATATAAATAATAGCGTTAGTGGATACAAAACACAGAAAATAAACAAACAATGGTAGTCACTGGTTGTAACTTGTGAACTGAGTTCAATTCAATATTTCACTGTAATCAATAACGACTTTGGCAAAATAGAGACAAAGATGCAGAAACATGCACTGCAACAACCATAATTCCAACCAATCATTTTGTTTGCAATTAAGATGACAAATTGTCTTAGTAAGATATTACATAATGGTGACAAATTATAGCGGGACAAACAGAAGAAAAACCTACTCAACAAATCTGCCTCGCTGGCGCAATCGGTAGCGCATACGACTCTTAATCGTACGGTTGCGGGTTCGAGCCCCGCGTGGGGCTGGTGGATTTAGTTTTTTGATACTAGGAACACCAGGATCGTGAGAGGATAGTGTAATTAACATTATATAAATCATTAATAAATATCATTAAGCTATTGTGAAAAAAAAAATCTAATAATTTTCAATGTGTGTTTACTATTTTGAACCAAACTACAATGAATTGATTAATTATGAAATGCAAATGACTTAAATTATTAAAGCAATGTAAATGCAACCCAAGATGTAAACTATTATACAGAAAACATGAAAAAATATAACCCTAACAAATACAACGAACTAAATTCAGATCAAAAAGGAAAGAACATACGCCTATTAATACAACAATTGATGCAAGACATTTTAATAATTTGCGGTGTTGTTGTATTGAGACTCTTCACTTGTGGAGTGACTCTTTGTGACACTAGCATCAGAAGCTTTCTTCAATGGGATAGCATTAGCCAAGGTATCAGCATCAGCTTCTTCCACGATATAGTTTTGATATTCATCTTCAGGAATTCTCTTAATTTCCTTTCTCCAGAACCCATCTTCACCAACAACTTCTTCAACATGTAATTTGTAATGGAATATTCTTGGTAACAAATGGGCCCAAACAATCCAGTAACCAAACCCGAACCCAAAGATGGCCCATGTGATGACACAGTGCAAGTAGTATGGGATACTGTTGTAGACGGATTGGCCACCAGTTGGAGGAACGTATGGAGCAACAATCAAGTAAAGAGAACTTAATCCGAAAAAGATGATGACAGGGACAGTAGCCTTCAATGGAGGATTCCATTCAATTTCACCCTTATATTTCTTGTAGTGGATCCATAATAAACCTAGAGCAACACAGAAGTTGACAACATTTAATGGGTATGAAATCAAGTTCAAGATAAAGTTATAAGCATCGCCAGGTGGAGGAGCCAAGATTGTCACAATACAAACGATCCAATGTTGCATCAAACCAACAAATGGAGTGTTAAATGGTTTTGAAGAAGCAAAGAACTTTGGGAATGGTAGGATACCTTCACGACCCAATTGTTGAATGATACGACCTTGGGAAAAGATAACAGAACAAACGTTACCTAAGGCACTTAGAGCAACGAAAACAGAAGAAGCCTTTTTACCAGTGGAACCAAATGCAATTTCAAAGAAATCAGCAGCCAAGATGGTACTAGATGTCTTTAACAAATCTTTTGGAACGATTGCAAAATAGGCAATGTTAACGAATAAATAGATAATGGCTAACACAATCAAAGCAGTTGGACCAGCAAATTTCAAAGTTTTGACTGGGTTCTTAACTTCACCTAATGCATAATTAACATTAGAGTAACCAACAAAACTCCAAATGACGTTATATAAAGCATTAACGATACCATAAGCAGTAGCATTCTCTGTACCTTCAAAAGAGTTGTGAAAGTTGGTAGTTTTTTTCCAACCACCCAGTGCAACCCAACCAGTAACAGTGATGAATAAAACGACCCCTAACTTGAACAAACCCAAAACGTTTTGCAAGTAGACACCAGCCTTGACATTGGCACCGTTCAACAAAAAGGCGAAGGAGATACAAGCGACACCAATACCTCTTTGATTCCATCTATCTGGTTCAACACCGGCAGCAGTCAAGATATATTGACCGAAAATAATGGAATTACCAGCAGCCCAACCTAAAAAGAAAACATAAGCAGCATACATAGCAGTGATTAAAAACTTTGGTTTTCTAAAAGTGTATTCCAAATAATTCTTTTCACCACCATTTCTTGGGATAGCAGACCCAAATTCCATATAAACGTACAAACCAGCCAAAGAGATGATTGCACCAACAACCCATAGGATCAAAGACAACCCAATGGAACCAGCCAAGTTGTAAATGGTTGCAGGAGTGGAAAAGATACCAGTACCCAACATTCTGTTAACTAGCAACCCAATGGCGGAGATGTAACCGATATCTTTGTAACCTTTATCCAAAGGTTTGACTTGACCATCTTCTAGTTGGTCCGTGGAGTTTATAGAGGCATTGGTCTCGACAACCTCAACAGTATCTTGATCTTTTGAACGACCGAACCCAAGATTCAACCCCATTGTGTGTGATACGATGTGTTGAAACTATAATTCAAGATAGTACTAGTACTAGGATGGTTAATATATGTGTCTAGTGGTGGTGTAAAAGTTTTTATACTTTTTTTTACTGAGTACAATTGAAAGCATCATAATGTAGAGTCATCAGCCACAGTTTTAAAGAGTAGAAATCACAAATTCACGATCCACAAGACAATTCAACTCATTGCACAATAACCCTAAAAATTGTGTCTTGTTGTTGCAGTGTAATGTTGAGAGAAAAGTGTGAGAATTTTAAAATTCTGTCAAACGGCGCTTCAAACTTTTCTTTTTAGAAATAATTTCTTTTTCTCAGCCTCGCAGGACGGAAAATTTATAAGCAGAGTGTTTAACTTTAGTGAACAATTGTGTCAAACTAAAAAGCAACAGAAGATGATTATTTAGATATGAAGAGATATGGATATATTCAAATAATGAGAAGAGAATTGCTATTGTTTATAAAGAGTACCGTGTTCAAGAACGGGAACGACTCTTTTAAAGAACTATCCTTCTGTATGAATGGCTATATTCTTGGTTTTTTGAAAGTGGTTTACTTACAAGTTACGACGTACTACGTTGTACATCGGCAAGGCACCAAAATGAAATGTTGAATTATACCGTATTCTTTGCGAAGCGAAGATACATCACGATTCACTGGTGCAGTAGCTAAAGCTGTGCAGTATAACAGTGCTGAGTGTACTGGACAAGGAACAGAGTTGTACTTGTTATCTTCAAAGTTCATGATGCCCATTGGCAAATTGTAATTGCTCTCTATCCCAGTGCCCAGTGCCCAGTGCCCACTGCCAATGCCTGGTAATTGCCGTATATAATTGAATAGAAGTGAAGTGCCTCTTATTAACATTCTCGGGCCTCCGCAATAGTAGTTGCCAGGCTGGTTAGTTACTCTGCTTCCACCACTCCCTAGTACCAGCCTCCAGGATCCTTACGTAGACGGTAGTAGATCTTATGCTTATAACGATACTTCTTCTACTTAACCCCAGTATACACTAGTTAGTGATAAGTGCTCCTAACTCTATATATTAGGTTTCCAGATCCCAGATTGTGTATTGTTCCTGTCCCCTGTCACTGTCAACTTTCAAGTTGTCAAAGTCACTGATCAAGTACTAGCACTACATACTACTGATAATATGTACTCGATATTGTACGCCACAGATGTCAATACTGACACCTTTTTGCTTCATTGTCAAAGCAGAGAAGAGCTTAGAGGCTAGAGAAGTTTAGTAAAAGTTAATAAAGGGAATGCTATGATCCACTGCTACACTACTAGTGGCATCTCGAATAATTCTGTAGCATCCGACCAACTATCGATTTTAATTTATTGTGTGGAGTTTTTGTGTTCATCATTTTCTATACACAGTTCAAGTTACATTTTTTGGCCCACTTCAATTGACAATTAGCCAATAGAAAGCAGAAGATCCCCGTATCTTCAATGAATAATTAACAAATGTCACTTTCATATAGACGGTGGCTATTCAATGTTCATCATCAACTAACTAGATTGCTGTTAACCTTTTAGCCACGAACAGCCACGATATAAACCGAATAGAGCTCAATTGATTGGCTGGTGAGAGTCGTAAGACTTGGAGTGAAGTTTGAACTATAGTAGCGCGCAGTGTTATAACATCAGCAGATATGTAGCTGTTTGAGTATTGAGTCTTGACTTGTAAGTTGTTTGTATTGAGAAAGTTTTAGCATTTGTAAATCTATTATGATTCGATGTAAATATCAATTGAATAATCAACAGCTTCAATATAGTAAAAGTTCAACAGTTCAACTTCCAACTTGAAACTGTCAGACGTACAAACTATTTATAATTGATCCATCCTAAACTTCATATAGCTGTAGATTAATGCTTGTGCAGGCTGCAGTACATTGTTATCTTTGCAAATTATCTATGACCTGCAACGAAAACTTAAAATTCTACTTGAACATGATTTTTCAATACATTGGGAAATATAAGTAACAATGATCAGTGATAATTGGTTTAGAAATTTAACTCTCATAAATGATAAATCACATTATATTTTTTCTTTCTGTTCATCCTCTGTCTAAGCGCTTCAACTTTCTCCCTAGCCTTTTTAACACCAGCCTAACTCCTCCGCCTAACTCCAGTCTCGACTCTCCACTGTCCAGGCCAACAATTCAAAAAATTGTTTTCATCAACATCAACAGCATTGAAACAACAACACACTACCACAGTTTCAATAATCATGAGTTCATCAATCAGAATAAGTAAGCCCGTTAACCATGTCAGGCCATTCATCTCACTAACAGCATCATCTAGCAAACCTTCCCAAAGATGTGACTGAAGAAGTCATCAGCTCTCTATTCCTAACTTTTGGTAACATTATGTCCATCACATCAAAGAACAATTACATTGACGTTCAATTCCAGGAAATTGAAGATGCACAGGCAGCAATTGAGAACATGGATGGGTTCAGACTGTATGATAAATACCTCCATGTTTCTAAACTTTCTGAGCGTAGTGCATTGGATTCGTTGGCACAGAATAAGGCTGTTTGGGATGATGATAATCAGGGCGTTGTTGATAGTACTGCTACAGAAGGTGATGGTAATCATTCTAAACCATTTAATTAAAAATACAAAATTAAAACTATAGCAAACAGAGCTGGAGAATAGAAAACCAAGATAAAAAGAAGGTGTCTGTGGACTGGAAATAATACTAATATAAAAAGATCAAAGAAAGAAAGGAAAGTTGGTATCACGCAAGCAAAAGTAAAAACAGAATTGGAAATAAAAAGTCCAATGAATGAGTAAAAATAATATCTAATGTACATGGATTTGATTTTTCAAAAGAAGAAGACTCTGGCTCCTCTTTCTCTAACCAATTGGTTATTTTGTGTTGTAGTGGTGTTAACGTTGACTCTTGACAAGATCCTTTGCCCATTGTCTAGCATGGATGGAGGCTTTCATGAATTTCTTAGAAGCATACTTTTTGAAAAATTCCTCATGGACAACAGGACTCACCAGGTATTCAATGTATAGATGCACAATTGGGAAGATATCTTGTTCAAACACTTCACCGGAGTAGTGTATTAGGTTACCATTCCAGTCTCCTCTTTCTAGCATGGCTCTAGCAAGATACATTGAAGCAGCAGCACATAAGGAAGGCTTGATTCCAATGAATCTGTGATCCATAATGGAAATCTCTAGGAAATATTTACCAAGAGTTCTTGAATGCATATCATATGAATCAGCTTTAGAGATTCTTCGTAGAAAGTTCATTGGGTTTGGATAACTTAGATCAAAATCTAAGACTTCAAGAATGAATTTCTCAGCTGCTAGGATGTCATCTGTGGAAGAACCTGATTCATCAGAGAAATTTGAAACTGTTGGTGAATAAATTTCTTCATATTTTGAAGCAACGAATAAACATGCAGTACCTAATAATTGCAATCTATTCACTTGCACAATTTCCCTGGACAAAAATCTATCCATCAAATTTATGGCAACAAACAATGTTTCAGGCAATAGTCTAAACTTCAAATGAACCTCACACATCCAATCAACCAATTGGTCTCTCATGTTGGCAGTAATGTATGTTTGTTTGTCCAAATAATCAGCCATTGGCAGCGTCTTCAGCTCAAGTTCATGCAAGTACTGAAATATCTCAGTAGCATACTCATAAACCATGTATGGGTCATCAATATCCTCTTCATCCAAGTTTTCCCATTCGTACTCGACTATCTTGCATTTCTTCAAGGTCTCATGTTCACGGTCAGCACCAACACTCGCTGAAGATCTCTTAACACTCTTTGGGGTTCTACTAATAACACTCTCCTTAACTTCCCTGATGGTTGGTGGAACATCACTTACAGTGTTCATGGCAGGCTTTTTAAATCTTGAAGCACCAAGTGCTTGCCCCAGCTTAGTATTTGTAACATTGGACAAAGCACTTCTTCTAACTGGAATGTTGGATTTCAAATTAGAACTTGCATTCTTATCATTTGAAGCTGAAGTATGTGTGTTATTGCCCTTAAATGTATTGACCCCTAGTGATTTCAATCTTGGTAACCTGGAATCAAGCTTGTTTTCGTCCTGGACTTGGATTTGGTTCACGAAGTCCATGGTTTTAAAATATGGGTATGAAATAAAATGGTATTAGAATGAAGTGAAAGCTAAACAGAACAAAGAGTGATCTCTGGAGCTTCTGGCAATAATTAGCTGTGTGTTATAGAACAATTGACGTTAGGGTGTGCTATATGGGTTTTAAAAGGATAGTTGTTTGAGTTTCAGATGTCCTTTAAAACTTTTAAAGATGTTCAATCTGTTCTTTTGCGTATAACTGTTAATCACCATCCCGATCGGGCAATATGTAAATAAATAAACCGAATCGGGAAATTAAGATGCGTTTTGCGAAGACAATGGCGAACATGGTTAAAATGGTAGAAATGTGAAAAATGAGTATGAGTTCAATATTAAAAGGATAAAGCAATGAGGATAAATACTATTATATTGTGATCAGAAGTTTTAATTCAAAATGGACAGTTTTTTTGCTTAGTTTTATGCAAACGTTTGTACTAAATGTTTACGCCAATTTTGGCGCAATTTAAATCACAACACTGCTTATTCGGGAAACTGTTGATGAAAATCCCAAAACGGAATAGTAATGATGTTACACTAAACTACAGAAACAAAGAAATACAGAATGGTAATTTATTACTTACGTCTCTGAAACTTATTATATACCCCGGGTATCCTTATTATATTTTACTTGACTCGTTTAATCATCAGTCTCCTCATCAGCCATGATATCTATCCCCTTTGCTTCAACATTT
>JAJLVX010000101.1:0-26518 GCA_030564525.1 Liangdongia berthetii | reverse complement strand
CAATAGATAACAAAATTGCATTTTGAACACTTGACAACTTAACTTCATTAATTCTACCAGTGAAATATAGCAATGCAATCATTGGTAACATATCAACAATAACATGGTAATCCAACAAGTTGTTTGCATATGATTCCAATCTCTTCAAATCAAATGGTGAAAACACATCATCCAATTCAGCTTTAGTTAATTGTTTTGGTTGAGTAGTTTCAACACTCTTTGTAGATTCAATAACGTTCAAAGCTTGAATGGAGGTGAACTTTTGGAATTCATAAGACATCAAGTATAAGAATCTCTTGTGGAAATCCTTTGCAAATTCTTGTAACCATTTACTTTCTCTACCTTCAAGAGTATTAATCATAACACAGGTATGTTCACCAGTCAAATCATTGGCAGTTTGACGCAAATAAACTGGAACAAACTTGTTATTCTTCCAAAACTTGTGTAATGAAGAAGTCAAACCATAAGAAACACCCAAATAATGCAAATAGTGTGGTGCTTTTTCAGATAGTTTCAACAATAATGGTGGTAAAGTCTTTGCATCTCTTAACTTAACATCATCCTTTAACAAATTGGTGTTTTCCAATTCACGATCACTAACTCTTTTAACAGTGAAATCTCTTTGTTTTGTAGATTCAGAAACATCAGTGAATTTACCTTCGTAGTAATCACGTAGTAATTCAATCGCTCTTGAACCATAACCCATACCAGAATAGTCGGGGTTGGTTGCAATTCTAACAACACGAGCACCACTTAAACTGGCAAATTCATCATCTTGGAATTGTTGAGCAACTAACCATGGAATCAAATCACCACCTGCTCTTTGACCACGGCTTAGAGAGTTACGCACACTTTCTTTGGAAATTTCACCTTCTAATGCAATTTGAATAACACACAATGGGTCTGGAATTCTACCTTCCTTTGGATCGATTGGTGGCAATAAGACAAATAACTCATGTGCTGGTGCATCACTCATCAATTGTAAATCATTTGGAGAGTTCTTGTAATGTGAAGCAACATACAAAGCCATCATTTTTTGCAAGAAACTTTCGGAAACCGGATGATAGGAGAATAGAGTGTCTCTGTTGACAATGAACAAGTTACATTGGGATGGATGTGGTGTACCTCTGGCAACAAAACGAGGGTTCTTAGTTAAAGAAACATCTAAACATAGTAACTTGTTCAACCACTTTTCAACAGCATCCCCTGGGGCATATCTAATTGGTTCATCTAAGGTCAACTCACGTAGAGTACGTCCCACAACTTCATTATCGGATGTTGATTTGTTATCTCTGGAAACCAATTCAGTATCATCACCTCTATCATTTGAAGCAGATTGTTCACGCAATTGTTGAATCAACTTTAAGGACAATGATCTACCAGTACCTTCGTAACCATTAATAGTTGAAGCCATAAATACCAAGTATGGACCCAATAACTTCTTAACAACAGGTAGTGGAATAGCAGCAGCTTCATCAATAATAACCAATTCAGCTTGACCCAAGACATGTGAATCACTTGGGTGGATATATTGGATTGTTTGTCTGTGATCTCTCTTGATATCAACTCTGACAATAGCCTTGTTAAATGATGGGTTTGTAGATTGAATAATATCATAATCTAAATGTTCTTGATAACCTAAAGCATCGAAACCTTTGAAAATAAATTCAAACAAAGTTTTCAAATTTTCTGGAGATGGAGATGTAACAAAGATATTTGAGTAACCATGGGAAACAGCAGCAGAAATAGCAATACCTAAAGCTGCAGATTTACCTCTACCTCTACCAGCAGTTAATGTAACAGTGGATCTCAAAGTCTTTTCAGAAATTGCATCGATAAAAGTTAAAATAGCTTGGGCTTGATTAACAGTCTTGGACAAGGCAACTAAAGAACCAGCTGGCTTAACATCTTCCAAAGACTCCTTTAATGCTTGTAGTTCTTGTTGCTTTGGAGTCAATTCTTCATCATCTGCTGGAGGTAGAGCCTTAACGTTCTTACCACCACTTAATGGCAAAACGTTCAATTCATCATCAACAACCAAACAGTTTTCGCAAGAACCCAAAGATAAAATGAATCTTTCGTTAAAACGAGCAACAACATCATCATGAGCTTCTGTTCTGTAACGAGCATGAATATCCATACTCATAGTGTATAGTTGTTTCAAAGAGGACATAGACTTCAACAATAGAACGACAATACCACCACCTTCAACTGTTTCAATGGTTCTAGCCAACAAGTTTGGAGTCAATGCTTCGAAATCTTGCAAGATACACATACCGTAAGTGTTACCCAAGATCTTTTCAGTTTCTTTGTAGTAGACGTATCTAATGTGTTGATTTGAAATAAAAGCTTCAAAAGGATCCTGTTCATTAGCTTCTCTGATACCTCTCTTGACATCTTTCTTAATTTTCAGCTCTCTCTTCTTTCTGTTAGAAGTAAACCCCAACAACTTCTTCTTGTATGCCCATAAGACAGATTTATTCATCTTCAAATCTGCAGACATCATCAAGTAGTGCAAGTTTGGCAACTGATTCTTAGCTTGGTCACCGACAATGACGAAAAAGCTACGTTGCTTTTCTTGCACACCATTACGGATCAACGCTGGAATACGAGAGTCAATAGCCTTCTTACCCATCTTTATCTTCTCTAAAGCAACTGTGAATAGCAAAAGCTGATCTGAATAGGTCTTCACTGT
Organism: Liangdongia berthetii; assembly: GCA_030564525.1. Taxonomy (NCBI): domain Eukaryota; kingdom Fungi; phylum Ascomycota; class Saccharomycetes; order Phaffomycetales; family Wickerhamomycetaceae; genus Liangdongia; species Liangdongia berthetii. The sequence continues at coordinate 23,823 of JAJLVX010000101.1, read as the reverse complement.
TTAAACCATATTTGTGTCTCTTAAAATTTTTTTTTTTTTTTGATTTTGGTAATTAGATTTCCGAGGGCAACGCGATGAGATGCCGAACTTCCGAGGTTTCAGCTCATCCAGCTCATCAGGAAGAAGGATTTAAATGGATTTATTGGTTGATTCTTGTTATGAATTTTTATTGTGAATTGATATTTGGAATGGTATAATAAATGAATACTTCCCCTCAAAATTTTAGAACTAATTTTTCTATGGTTCGTCCAATATTCACCAATCACTCAAGTCGAACTAAGGGTTTTAATACCGAGACGAAAATTAAACACAACTTCATTTTAAACTAGTATATTCCAGTGCTCAGTCCAAACCATGGTTGGCTTCTTTGGGAACGTCGAGAGATACGAGTCCACAGACACCGTCAAGCTTCCTTTGAAGAACGGTGGTCTAGATGGTACTGATTTGTTGTCATTAAGTGATCTAGTGAACACAGTGTCAGAGTTCAAGAATGGTGCTTCATTCAAATTACATCCTCTATTGTTGAATGGTGATATGCAAACCATTTATTTGGGCCTAGCTGATTTTTCCAAGAAGTTCATGGTGAATTATGGTAGAAGAGTCATTTCATTTAAAGATGGTGGTTCCACGGCTGCAGATTTTGTTATTCCTGGCCCTTCATCATTAAAGGAGTTTGAACATTTAGTTAAGCAAAACATTCCAAGTGAAGATTACCCAAAATTACATCCAAGAACCAGATTCTTGTCGGCTGAGGAAATTGAGAAACAACGTTCATTAGATACAAAACCTATGGTTCTTGTTCTTCATGGTCTTGGAGGTGGGTCATATGTCCCAAATACTAGATCACTATGCCATACACTAACGGAAGATCATGGGTTTGATGCAGTTGTACTACATACTAGAGGTTGTGGTGGTTCATTACTAACCACACCCGAGTTATTTTGTGGTTTAGCTACAGATGATATCCGTGACTTTGTGAAAGACTTAAAAACAAGATATCCAAATCGACCATTGTTTGGTGTTGGCCTTTCCTTTGGTGGGGCCATGCTAGCTAATTATGTGGCTGAGGAAGGTGATAAGTGTCCACTGGTTGCTGCGTGTGCGCTTTCAAGTCCTTGGGACTTTGCTGATTCTGCATATCACATGCAGACTCGTTTCTTGTCCAATTTGTTGTTCAAGAGTGTTGTTTCTGGGTTCATGTCTGATGTGTTGAATGCCAACAAAAGACAATTGGAAGTGTCACCATTTTTCAAAAAAGAGATGTTTACGAAAACCTATGCTTCTACTGTTGAATTCGATCATGAAATTACAGCTCCATTTTATGGGTTCAAGACTGCATTTGATTATTACAGAGCTGCATCTCCTGTTTCAAGAATGAAACGTATCCGCACACCCTTCTTGATTGTGAATTCTGAAGATGATCCGATTGTGGGTGTTGATTCTATTCCTAAACTTGATTCCATCGCCAATCCGTATGTGGTCTGTGTGAAAACCAATATTGGTGGTCATGTTGCTTACATCCAATCAGATGGTGAATTATGGGCTTCTAAAAAAATCAGTCAATTCTTTAGAAACTTTTATGATACAGTTGATACTTCAAAACCAATTGTCACTGATTATGAAGTTCCATCTTCAAAGTTTGACTTCAAATTGTATAAATAGATAAAATGATAGATTTAAATATAGAGAATGTTTTCATAGCCATGATTTAGGCTGTTGTGCCTTGATTTTGTTCATTAAAAACGATGAATAATTCTTTAATTCGCTCTCATGATGTGATCGATTATATTTTACTCAATTATATATAGATATTAAACCAAATCAGCTGCGCCATGCTGCCTTACCAATTTATTTCAGTTCATCAACCAGTTTCTTCAAGTTTTCAGTATCAACAGGAGAAGTTCTACAACAACCACCCACTATACCCAAATTAGTTCTAAAGCTGTGAATCCATTGTTGTTCCTTTTTAACTTGTTCCAAATGTAAATCCTTAGATTCCAATCTTGGGTCCACATGCCATGTTTTTTCAACATGATGAACAGATTCACCAGAGTTTGGATATATGATAATTTTGACATTGTTCTTGACCAAGTTTGGAGACTTTGTTAGTTGTTCCGAAACATTTCCAATAATTTGTGTAGAATCAAATAATTTACAACAGTTTGAACCAACAGCAAGTAAATATTCATCATTAGTTTCGTTCAGGAAATGTAGGACATCTGACCATTTTGATCCATCACCAAGTTGTTGTTCTTCATTACAAGTGGAGGCAAAATAATAATATTTTTTGTGTTCAGAAGAGTTGTTCAATTCAGAAATCATATTGTACAACACTTTAATCTCTTGTAATTTTGGAATGGATTCAAAAGCAATAAAGTCAACATCTTTGGAATGAAACATGGTTTCCAATCTCTTTTTGTGGTATTTCGCAATCACTTCATCAGAAGCTCCCCTGTAATTACCAGTGTATTCAGACATATCACACAATGAAGCACCATATGACCCAATAGAGCCTCCAATATAAACAGTTTTCCCAGGATGTTGTTTCTCATACGTATGTTTGGCTGTAGTTGCCAGCTCAATGGACTTGTTATAAGCAAAAACGGGATCAACTCCACGATTTTCCAAAGGTTCATCATACAGTTGATAACTAGCAGTCAAAATGATATCAGCACCATGTTCCAAGTAATCAAGATGAACTTCTACCACTTCGTTTGGGCATTCCAAAACAGCGAGACCAGACCATAAATCGTCTTGAACATTAACACCTTTGGACTCTAATTCGGTACCAAACCCACCATCTAGCACCAGTAACTTTCCTTCGACGAACTGTTCTTTAATAGCACTCATCTTGCAATTAAAATAGTAAATATTAGCAGGGTAAAGCAGTATAAGTATATGAATATAACAGTGAACAGTGTTACTACTTTATTAGCACTTATTCAGCGCATTCACAAGAAAGCCGTATAGAAATCAATCTCCTGCATTTTTATATGGAGATTAGAATTTTAGAACCCGCCAGTACTTTGCTGACGCATTAAAAGACGGTGATGCCTTCTATAAACTGTTAATTTAGTAGGGCATTCAACTGATAAATACTAGTACTAGACCCCTCGGCTCACGAGTCATGTCTGCCTCTAGTGTTTCAGCTGCTGTAGGCCCTCTATTTTTAGTACGGCAGCACTAAAGCGAAGGTATAAGCATAAACAGGTTACAGAGAGGTATCCACTCGCTCACACGAACTATGGCATATAAAGACACAGAACAAGCCAAAAAGAGAGAATATTGGGTGGACCGTGGTACCCCTGAACACGGTCAACAACAAATAAGCAACAAATTACAACAAAAAGCCATCGTTTTCACCTCTTTAAATATCTTCATATTTGATGCTGTCGAAAAGTGTCTACCAAAAAATTTTCCAATGACGTTGCAGGAACATACATACAACTCTAAGCTTTGATGGAACAAAGCATACTGAGACTGAGCTGGATACAAACGGCTATTCAAGAACCAAGAGTCAGATTATGGCGAAATGAGCACAAAATAATAGATCTCTATGTTTCTAATTTGAATCGGTGACTTGAAGAAAGAATTAGTTGTGGTGGCATTTCAGAAAGTTTTACACACCCACATTTCTTTGGTTACTTACAAGTCACCACTCAAATTACAAAGAGAAAGTTCCGTAAACAATTAGCGAGACTTTAGAAAGACCATAAAGAGTGTTATCCCTCCCTTTCATTTTTTAAAGTTGGTTGCGTTGACATAGAATAAACACAGATCATCATGACAATATCTCCCTCAGTATCAACAGGATACAACCAAAATGATACAGATCTTGAAAAGTTTGAAGAGAAGAACAACGTCTCTATTGATGTCAACTCTTCAGACAATAACAATAACAACACCAACAGTGGTTCAAATTCAGACCATGAGAAACATGGTTTCTTTTGGGACATTATTAACGATTTCAAACCCATAGAAACTTGTGCTGACGTTGACCCAAACTGGACTGATATTCAAAAGGCCAACTACATCTCTTCAAAAGCTCCTCTAAAGAGAGGACTGAAATCCAGACACATGCAAATGATAGCCATTGGTGGCTCTATTGGTACTGGTTTATTTGTTGGTAGCGGTTCTGCTTTAAGAAGTGGTGGGCCAGCCGCAATCTTGATTGGCTATATCATCGTCGGTGTGATGATGTATGGTACTGTTCAGGCACTTGGTGAACTGTCAGTGACTTTCCCAATTTCTGGTGCTTTCAACCAATATAACACTAGATTCACTTCTCCAGCTTGGAGTTTTGCTATGGCTTGGACATATGTCTTGTATTGGGTTCTTGGGTTGCCTACTGAATTGGTTGCAGCTTCCTTATGTATCAAATATTGGAACACTACAATTAATCCGGATGTTTGGGTTGCAATATTTTACGTGTGTATTGCAGCTATCAATCTATTTGGTGTTAAAGGGTATGGTGAAGCTGAATTCTTTTTTTCTTTATTAAAAGTGCTTGCCATCATTGGGTTCATTATATTTGGTATCATTATTAATTGTGGTGGTGGACCTTCCGGTCAATATATTGGTGGTAGATACTGGCATAATCCTGGTGCATTTCACCATGGATTTAAAGGGTTTTGTTCAGTGTTTGTTACTGCTGCTTATGCATTTAGTGGCACTGAATTAGTTGGTTTAGCATCTGCGGAAGCTGAGAATCCAAGAAAAGTATTACCTTCTGCTACTAGACAAGTGTTCTGGAGAATTGCCCTATTTTATATCGTTTCATTAGTTATTGTTGGATTATTAGTTCCATATGATGATGAAAGATTATTAGGTTCAAGTGGTGATACTGCCTCTGCTTCTCCATTTGTTTTAGCGATCAAGAGTGCAAATGTTCGTGGATTACCATCAGTTATGAATGCTATTGTTATGATTGCAGTGTTATCAGTTGGTAATTCTAGTGTTTATGCAACTTCAAGAACAATTGCATCATTAGCTGAACAAGGGTATGGACCAAAATGGTTGAGTTATATTGATAGAAGAGGTAGACCAATGGGTGGTATAATTTTCAGTTTGATTATTGGGTTATTAGGGTTTTTAGGTGCCAGTTCCAATGAAAACTCTGTGTTTACTTGGATGTATTCATTGTCTGGTATTTCTGGGTTCTTAAATTGGGGATCCATCTGTGTCTGTCATATCAGATGGAGAATGGCATTAAAGAAACAAGGTAGACCATTAGATGAATTAGCATTTTTAGCACAAGGTGGTGTATGGCTATCCTGGATTGGTGTAATCATTGTTGGATTGGTTATTGTTGCTGAATTTTGGGTTGGGTTATTCCCAGATAATCATGCAGATGCTTATAACTTCTTCCAAACCTGGTTATCTGTACCTTTAGTACTAGTTTTGTATGTTGGATATACTGTTTACAAGTGGAAGTTTGTGTTTTTCACTCCATTGGAAAGTATTGATTTGGATACTGGAAGAAGAGACGTTGACTTTGATCTATTGAGACAAGAAGTGGCTGAGGAAAAAGCTTATATTGCATCTAAGCCTTTGTACTATAGATTATACAAAGCTTGGTGTTAGTCTTTTATCGATGCGTTTCTCAGTTAATTAGTATTTATATAAATGGTTTAATATATTGTTATTGTTCTTTCTTTTCTCCCCTTTTACGGTATTGTATACATTGGATATATTGTTCTTTATTTTACATAGTCATAATTATTGTACAAAATGTGATAGCCTGTTGGTAGAAATAATAATTATATCACGATCCAAGCAGCAGATGCGACCAAAGAGATACCAACAACGGCAGTTATAATGGAGGCACCAGCCTTATCACCACCATCGATACTCAATGGACTCAAATTAGTAGCACCTTGTTCTAAACCAGCACCACCATACCCAGTGGATGTACCACCAGTTGTGTTTGTCAATGGGCCTGGTCTATCACGGAATCTTAAATTCTGCATAACTTCAAGAGCAGACATTTGTTCCCCAAGACCATAATAACCATCCCAACCATACCAACTTCCTTTAGACCACCAAGCCAAACCACAAGTATGGCCATCAGTACCACCATCACAAGAAAAGGCGGCACCTTTAGCAGATGTTAATAAGCGGTCATAGATTGTAGAGGCAGCAGCAGGAACCAATTGACCAGTTAAACCCAAGAATCTTGAGAAATAAGCCTTGAAAGATCTTTGATCATTGTTACAATTAACATAAGTTGGTCTCTGACAGGCAACTTCATACATGATACCATTTGTAGAATTGAAAAACACAGAAGCAGATTTTACAAGACCTAAAGTTCTATTTAACCATTTTTCCTCACCGGTCATGTTGTACAAATAAGCACAACCGGACATGATTAAACCTTGGTTATAAGTCCATTGTAGTTTTGTGATTGAAGAACAGTTACTGATACTGAGACCATCGTAGACAAAGTTCCAATCACCTTCAGTAACCAATCCAACATCATACATCCAATCATAAACTTTCTCCGCCCAATCATAATAACTTTCATTTTGGGTGTATCTAGCCAATCTAGCACTAATATGGAACAAACAACCATTTGAAACCGAGTTCTTGTAATCATAACCAGAATTCCATTCAAAGATTTGCCATCTTAACCCACCGTTACAGTGTTCATCATCCCATCTAAGGGCCATTGTATTGAAGACAGCTTGAGCCAAATATAACCATTGTGGTTGATCTTCTGGGGGATTTGGGAAGTTTCTTTCAGCAGCAGCCATCACAGCAATACCCCAAAACCCTTGATCATCATTACCTTCAGTTGTTGATTGATTCAACGGGATATAGTTATTTTTGTCACCGGTTTGATATAATAATGCTTGTATGGTTAGATTGACATAAGTATCATTTTGCATGTAGTACCAATAATCAATCATGGACCCCCAAGCACCACCAGCTTCCCACCAATAGTATGGATCAGCAAACATACCTATAGTATGACCTGGAGTTTTGATATTGTAATAGTTCATTAACCCATCAGCAACCAACGAGGTGGCATCTTCTAAGGAGGTTAAATTATCAACATCAAAAGAAATGGCATTAACGGTATTCGTTAATAGAGTAACCACAATTGCTGCTGTACTTGGTATCAAACCTTGAAACAGCATTATGATGATTCTTGTAATTCGTATGTCCTAATAAGCCAAGGATATCAACAATAACGCGTCGAGAATTGAAAATATAAATTGTAGGATAACAATTTCTTGGACTTTTGAATCAACAATAGTAAGAATGCTTGGATCAGGATCAAGATCTAAAATATAACGACACACGTAAAAAAAAAGAAAAAGCGCAACCCAGAAATCGGTGTAAGCAGAGGAGCAACAGAAACCAACGAACAATAGAAGAACAGTGATATTTGATGATGGATCACGTTCTGTAGCCTGCTTATTCCTTTAAATACGCTTATTCTATTTTTGGGGTGTTTGATTCTTCAAGAAGTTTGGTAAAGAAGATGCGACCGTTGTGAAAATTTGGGTTTCCGGTAGGCGCAGTCGCTTAGCTAAGAACTTAGGACCGTGGTATTATATGGTATAGAGAACTAGATGCTAGGGATGGGAATTATATCATATGGATCTATATCTAATGGTATTTATAATTTGACTTGTTTTTAATTTTTTGTAATCAGTTAAAATCATCTATGAGGAATCGAACTAACGACCATGGATGACTCCATAAAAATAACCAGAGGAGAAGATACAAGAGACCCTGTGAAGATGCACACAAGAATGGTTCTTCAATTACAAAACACCTGATTTAGGTACCAACATTATACCTTATAGAAAGTTATTCTCCCCCTCCTTCTAGCTGTAGAACTAGACAGTATAGCTACTAGCTAGTCTACCTCGGCCTCAAAGCTTCTTGGCCTGGCTGACACATCAACGGCTCATCGTGCAGATTTCCCTCGCAAAATTTTAAAGTCAAATTTACGAAATTATAGATAGAGTATGAGTATAAGTATAAAGTCAGAACCGTCTTAAAAGTAATGGGTATATAGAAGAAATAGAAGAAATAGAAGGGGTCTACTATAACACAGTACATACTACAACGAGAAAAAACAACAACAGACATGAATAACAACAGTCTATTCATACAGCAAGACGAGCGGGTCAGCTTAAATGTCCGTGATTTGAACGTTGAATTAATTACATCCAAAGAGGTTAACCATAAGAGAAGATGGTATAAGAAAGAAAAGGTTAACTATGATGATGAAAACATCGATGTTGAACAAGGCTCAAGAAAGAAATTATTGAATAATATCAGTTTGGACTTGAAACAGGGTCAGGTGTTGGCTATCTTGGGGTCCTCTGGGAGTGGGAAAACAACACTATTAAACACACTTTCTTCAAGAATGAGTTTTGCAAAGACAAAGTCCAACCCCTTTAGATTCAGAGGTCTAGTTCATTATTCCAACCAAAACCCTAACATTTCATATTTATTACAAGAAGATTCATTTTTACCAGGTTTAACTGTTTTTGAAACTTTGAAATTTACAGCTGATTTGAGACTTCCGAATGCAAACCAAGAGGAAAAAATTGAATTGATTAATTATTTATTGACTGAATTAGGATTGGAAAGAGTTACAAACACAATTATCAATGATTTCCAATTTAGAACTACATTAAGTGGTGGTGAAAGAAGACGTGTCTCATTAGCCATCCAGCTATTAACAAAACCATCAGTATTCTTTTTAGATGAACCAACAACTGGGTTAGATGCTAATACATCAGTCAATCTAATAAGCACCGTCAAAGAATTAGCCACGAAATTTGGAATCACAATGATTTTAACCATTCATCAACCACGTTATGAAATTTTGGAAATGGTTGATCAGATTTGTTTACTTGCCAAAGGTGGTCGAATGATTTTCACTGGGTCTTTAAAGAATGGTTATGACTACTTTGAAGACATTATCCATAGCAACAAGCATGATGTTGGTGGGAATGATCATGCAAACTTTGCTGATTTTTTATTGGATATTTCTTCAGTTGATAAAACTAATTCTCCAGAGGAGGAAGCTAGAACTATGGAAAGAGTTTCCAAATTAGTGGATAATTGGCAAACACATCAACAGCAAACATTATCACAGGATGTTGTTGTGCAAAATACATTTGTGACTGGGGAACCAATTTTCAAGAAAAAGGGAAATGCATTGCCATTATGGAGAGAAATTGCAGTGTTGATGAAAAGATGTACAATCTTAAGTTTGAGAGACAAACAAAGTATATTCATGCTGTATGGGACATCATTAGCTCTTGCAGTTATTTGTGGCTGGCTATTTTATAAACCTGGTGGTTCTTTAGCTGGTATCAGATCAATCACATCAACATTATACGTTTGTTGTGAAATTTTAGGGTTTACACCATTACTTTATGAAATTGAAAGATTATGTTTTGTTGATGGGAAATTCTTTGTTAAAGAGTATAAAGAAGGTATGTTTTCAATCACTGGGTTTTTAATTGCAAGAAAATTAGTGAAATGTGTTTTTGAAGATGCTCCAATCACAATCTTATGGTCAGTAATTACTTATTTCATGTGGGGGTTGAATGGTGATAGTAATTTTGGTATTTATTTCATTAATAACTTTATGATTTACCTTGTTGGTATTGCCACTGCCACCATTTGTTTTATTCTTGGTGATTATCAATTTTCTCTTGCTGGATTAATTTCTAGTGTCTTTTATCAATTACAAAACTCTGCATGCGGTTATTTTGTGAATGCTAAAACAATGCCAGTATATGTCCGTTGGTTGAAATATTTGGCTAATTTTTGGTACAGTTTTGGTAGTTTAGTTTCCAATCAATACAGTGACTTTAAAGGTGATTGTCCATATGATGATGAAGACCAATGCACAGAGTATGATGGGAAATACATTTTGAAAGATTTGGGGTATCCACAGAATTGGTTTGCATTACCATTATGTATTGGTCTTTGCTGGTTTATTGGATTTTATGTCGCCAGTGGTGTATTATTATGGTACAAGTGCAGAAGAAACGTTGTCAAGATTGTTAAACCAAAAGCCCAAACTCATTTCGGTCATAACGAGAAATATGGCAATTATGCGAAGAAGAAGCATATTAATAATGAAAAACAAGAAGTAGAAGAACAAGTGGTGGAAATTTCAAAGCCAGAATTAACAATTTCAATATCTGATGTTTTATTAACGCTGAAACCATCAATCTTGAAGAATATCATCATGAGAAGAAAATTTCAAGAAAAAATATTATTGAACCAAGTTTGTGCGGAATTCAAACCTGGTGTTAATGCCATTATGGGACCTTCAGGTTCTGGTAAAACTACATTGTTGAATCTTTTAACTGGTAGAACCAGATTTAGAACGATTTCTGCACAAGGTGGTGTTTATTTGAATGAACATAAGATTTCATTTGATTTCTTGAAGAGAATTTCAGCTTATGTTGTTCAAGATGATTCAATGTTGATTTCGAAATTAACGGTTAGAGAAACGTTGTTATACCAAGCTAGATTAAGACTTCCAGTTTCGAAGCATCATTTGATTCAAGAAACTGTTGATAGTTTGATTAGAAAAATGGGGTTAAGTGATGTTACTGACATTCCAATTGGTGATGAAAATACAAAGGGTATTTCCGGTGGTGAAAAGAGAAGAGTTTCATTAGCTATTGAATTGTTGAATGATTCTCCAGTTTTGCTATTGGATGAACCAACTTCTGGTTTGGATTCTTTTACATCAACAAATTTGTTAAAGATGCTTCATAATTTGGCTGTTCAAGATAATAAAACCATCATTTTAACTATTCATCAACCAAAATATGAAATCTTTTCACAATTTGATAATATTTTGCTGCTTGCAAGTGGTAATGTTATTTATAACGGTGAGCCATTGAAATTGATTGATTATTTTGCTAAACAAGGGTTAACCCCGGAAGATGAAGATACAAATTTTGCAGATTATTTGTTAGATGTTGTTTCCAATAAGAATAAAGAACTTGTTGATAGTTTAATTTTGAACTGGAACGCTAGTCAACATGATAAAGCTGTTTCATGGCCTCAGATTACTACTAGTACCACCACCGGTAATGAACATTTCAAATCACTAGTTCATAAACCACAAGTCACTAGTGTTGCTTTAAAGACGATTTTGGAAAGACAATACAAGGTTTTAACAAGAAGTCCAGATATCATCAGCACAAGAGTTTTACAAATGGTGTTGTTAAGTATTATCCATGCTTTGTTTTTTTCACCATTAAAAAATAATTCTGAATCCATTTCAAATAGATTAGGGTTGATTCAAGAAGTGTTGAACATGTATTATACGGGGTTAATCAATAACATGGCAGTTTATCCAGTTGAAAAATTCACCTTTTATCATGAATATCAAGATAGTGTTTATTCGCCATTAGTGTTTATGAGTTGTTATTTTTTAAATGAAATCCCATTTGAGATTGTTACATCATTTTTCTTTACAATTTTCATTGTTTTAGTTGTTGGATTACCAAGAAACCCTCAAATGTTCTTTACAATGTTTTACATGTGTTTTATTAGTTTAAATACTGGTGAAAGTGTTGGTATCATGTTTAATACTGTTTTTGATCATATTGGTATTGCAATGAACTTTTTAGGTAATTTGATTGCAGTTGGTATTTTCATGGGTGGTACGATGTCTTTAAACATGCCAATATTATTCAAAGCATTTAATTATATCAATCCATTGAAATATGCAGTTTTGGGGTTGGCTCAACTTGGGTTTAAAGATCAAGAGTTCAAATGTATTGAAGGTGTCGCAAAATGTACTTTGAACAATGGTCAAGCTGTTTTGGATCAATACAAGTTGAACAGCAATTTGGGTGTTGATCTTGGTGTCACAGCTGTTATTTTTGTTATTTATAGATTGGTTGCGTATGTGATACTAGAGATTAGATTGAGGATATTTAGTTGAAGCTTTATTATAGTATTGGTTATATTTAAGTGTTAATAAACAATTTGCTGGTAATAGAAATGATTATATAATGTATTAGTAATACACGAGCACACATAAATATACATAAATATACAGGAATATATTAAAAGACTGAGTATTGAATAGTACATCTGGTATAAGAGAATGAATTGTGTAGTGGTTGTAATATAATAATAAAAGTAATTACCAGTTAAAGTACTATATGGTGCTGGTCTTGTGACCTTTGGTTGTGATTGTCAGTACATATGTACATTCACAGTGCATCACCAGTAAATGCTGGCTATTAAGATGCAGACCCTAAATAAATAAACAAAGCAGAGCAAAACAAACTGCAAGGCAAACAAGTTACAACTTACAACACCCCACTTTCAGAGCTTTGTAAGCATTGAACAGAGTGGACACCAATGATGGTAGTAGTATGGTCATTGGTATACCATCAATAACCTTAACTAACATACTTTAATACAGCTGCTGGATGTAAATCTCATCGCAAATCTGTCTTCTTCTGTGGATTTTTGTGTCCAACTTTTTCTGGCGGCCCGGAAACCAGAAGTCCCAAAGTTCGGCACATGGAAAATCCCAAACGCGGAACATGCGCCTCATACAATATTTGGTAATTAATACTAGTTCTGAGTATTTTGTACTGGTAAACTTATATCTTCCGCATTATATCCATTAATTAACAGTATTATATTTATAATTAATAATAATTATATTCCATCCAGTCCAATTCAGTATCATATCCACCATTCATTCCAGTATTATCACCACCACCTCTTTTTGCGTCACTTTCACTTCTGTTACACAGTGGAATTAACAATAGCCGCTGAGACTATAGTTGACATACATGCCAACAGACTGAAGAACTGTCCATATTCATATGTACCAAACAGCATAGAGTCTTATTCAGTGTACCATGCTCCTATTTGACGGTTACTGGCTGCCCATTTGTGAATTCGGTATATCCATTGGCGTTCCGCTTGTATTGACATTGAAAACTTTACAGCTAGTTGCTCAAAACATCAACACCCAGCAAGCTATATTCTTATTGAAGTATTGGTTGAACTACTGGCTACTGCTATTCCTGTTCCAATACTTGGGCATCAAATCCCATTTCAGGGTCTCGTTCACCTTCTTCTACTTGATTCAGAATAAACTGGTTTCCCCTTATTTAGTCGAGTTTTATGAACAAAAATTCTTGCCAACTATATCCAAATTCTCAGCAAAAGTTTTGAATTATACAGTCCATGAAGGTACCATTGATAATTACTTGGTTAATGCTTTAGAACAATTATGTTTTAATCCAAATATTTTGAACACTGTTATCGACATATATTCGAAAGGCCAGCTACAAAAAGGTGGTTCTTCTGCTCCCATACAACACATACAACAACAACAACAACAACAACAACAACAACAACACAATCGTCCTGCATCAGGCTCAGGTTCTATCTTGACTGCAATTGGAAACACCCTGGATATACCCAAACATAGAAACAAAACCAAGAGAAGTTCCAATTCTCTTAAAAAGTCTTCAAGAATATCCTCTCCAAATAATGATGATATGCGCATACCATCTAATACTAGCACTTCCATGAAGAAGTCTGTTTCTGTTGCTACACCAATATATACAAGTCCTAACTCGTCCAGACAACCATCTTATTTGAATATGCAGTCTACCCCACAACTACCATTACAACAACAACAACAGCAGCAGCAAAATAGTAACACGATGAACAATATAAATGATCTTCCTCCTCCATACCCATTGGACAATTTTAATTGTGATATCCAAGACATTAGACAACCTTCAAATGCTTCTCTTGAATCTTTTATTGAAGGTAGCAGCAGCAATATACCAAGAAATACTTCTTCTACATCTAGAAGTCTTGTAAATGGTTTGAATTTAATGGGATCTAGATCAAGAGAAAGAGTTCGAGGAATCTGGGAGTGATTTATATAATTAATATTCCATTCAATATCTATTTAATTGTCAATATATTTAATTAATGGCATCCCTACGAATACATGATAATTGTGCAGAACATAAGCAATATTATTTATGAACATGATAAAATAAATAACGGAAACAGCTACTATTAACAATAGAATATAAGATACTTTTATATCATAAATAAAACATATAGCACACCATAAACAATAAACCAACCCATAGAATATATCTTCTTTGCTTCACTATAAAGGTCCTTCACGTGACATGTGTCCCTATCAAAAGTGTTGATTTTTTTGTTGGTTGATGTTGAAAATCATGAACAAGAATAACTGGACTGATTTTATCCATCACAAGTTACCACACACAGTTATTTATATTCAGGATGTTGGGTCTATTCAAGTCTGCTACCCGTCCATTGTTTGAAATGACCACCGGTGTCTCTCCATTCATCGGCTTTGGTGCAAGCATCTTTGCAAGAGGTCATAAGTTGAAAACTCATCGAGCAACTTATAAAAGATTTAAAAAAACTGCAAATGGTTATAAAAGAGTGAGTTTGGAAACATTCTAGACAATTTTGCTCTCTGGATGTTGGTTTGAACCTATTTTCCTCTTATTTGATGACTAAACTAACCTTTTTTTTTTCTTTTAGGGTAAAGCTGGCAGAAGACATGGTAATGCTGGTTGGAGTAACACTGATATGAAGGCTATTACTGGCTGGACTTCTGAACATCCAACTCATAGATATAGATTAAAGAGATTGCTTCCATACTTATAATAAACTCACAGAGTTATAAACTCACACAAACATAGCGGTGGTTATATCATGTACATATATATGACTTTTTTATTAATGCAAGGATTTAGATGAAGTCAATTTGAAGCTGTAGAGGTACCCACTAATTTAAAACTACATGATATTAATTTAAGAAATAAGACGTGTAACTCTATAAACATGTGTTTATTTTAAAACTAGTTGCCCATCCACTTATATATATAACTAGATCTTATTAACCTTGGCTTCATTGTTCTTTTCATTATATTCAATATCAACCCATTTACCACTTGCTGGATCTCTTTTTAATTCACCAGTTGGGAAATAATGATAATTGGTCTTGACTGAAATAGCAAATGGAATGTTATCAAAAGAAACTAATCTAACTTTACAATATGTATTATCCCCAATCTCACGTACAACTTTAACAAATTCATCCAAATTTGGAGTTGCAATACCATTAACATGTGTAATGAAATTGGTTGAACTGATACCATAATGACGTGATGTAGAACCTTGAACTCTAGTTGTAACATAAACTTGAGATGGTAAATTAACCATTGATTGACGAACGGCATGATGAGGAGCTTGCAAAACAGCACCACACCATGAAACCAAATGATTTGTGCTTGGAACTTCAACTGTTGGAACTTCAATGTTCAATTCCTTCTTCTTTCTAATAATCTTGAAATTCAGTGTTTTTTGATCACCACTAGTGGATGGAATATCTGTAATGTTACTAATCAACTTATCATCAATGGAAATAACAATATCACCTGGTTCTAATCCAGATGGAGTATCAGAAACAGTAGCCCTGGACACTGCCAAAAATTGTAATCTATCTCTCCCGGATTCTTCAATTTGTTTAATCCATTCTTCAGAAACACCTCTAACTCTAGCTTGAACAATTGGTAATCCAAAGAACTCTGCATCAACAATTCTTAAAGATGGAATAACTTCCTTTTCTTGAATACTAGTAATAACATTGTTCAACTCAGAAACATCAATGGCCATCTTGTACACAGTATCATTGTCTTTACAACCTTCACCTAAAAAGGACAACCACAAGGCTCTGATGGTACCATCAGCTCCAGCCAACACACCAGATCCACAGTTGTTTGCAACATTGGTATCAACAGCAATAGTTTCTAAATTGGAACCTCTATAACGTGGCGACAAAACATTGCGTGGAATGTTGATGGTGCTGATGTCTGAAACTTTGGTGTCAGTGGTGACGACTCTATAGTTGAAATTATGCCCAATAAATGTAACTTTATCACCTCTTTTCAACGGGGTCTTGGAGAATTTTGGAGTCAACACTTCAGCCTTGATTAATGAAGGATCGTATTTGATGATGGAATAGTTTTGAGTTGGATGTAAAAATACAACTTGGGCTGGAATGATCAAAGAATCAGCAAAACAGACATTAACATCCAGACAATCATGAGGAACAACATTTCTAGAAACAATTGCATACCCCTTTTTAGAATCAATAACAACACCATAGCCTCTAGATCTAATATCTGGGTATGAATCAATTGGAACATGAATGATGGAATTTATCAAAACAAAACTTTTACTCAATTGGGCCAATTGTGGATCAGAAACCGGCAAATCAATGAATTTAACAGAACTTGGGACAATTGGTTTTGGTGGCAAAGCATCACCCAAATCTTTGAAGTCCCATAATCCAGTAACGTCGTTTCTTGTTGCAGTTCTAAAAGTTGAACACCAATGTCTATCGATATAAATAGTGGAAATATGTGGAGAGTGTAAATCTGAAATATGACGGAATAACAAGGGAACTCTTGATTTATCTGGAATACTCTTCATAACTTCAATAAATTCATCCAAATTGGAAACATCAACATCATTAATAGTGTTGATAATCCAACCAGTTGGTTCGGTCTTATTAATGTAAAATGAACCGGTGGCATTAGCAGTGAAAACACCCTTAACTGGAACACCATAAATTCTAGCCATTTGATAAGAAACATCATTAAATGTGGCACCACAAACCTCTAAATACCTAGAAGGAGAAATTGCATGTAAATCACCAACAGTACATGTAACTTTAACTGCTTCGCCACCTCTTTGTAATTCAATTTCAACATCTTGACCAACTGAAGAATCAAAAATATCATCAACTGTGATGAATGTGGAAATATAGATACCATTGATCGAAATCAAAGTATCACCTTCTTTAATCTTACCATCTGCAGGACCTTGAGGTAAGATAACTTCTGCAACTAATAATCCAATATTGTTTGGAAAACGTTTACGAGCTTCAGCCTCAGCTTCATTGGATAAACCCAAACGACGACATTCATCAAATGGTTTGTAAACCCATTGTGTTTGAATAGTACCTCTAGTGACGGATGTCTCATCTTGAATGCATTTTAAGGCTCTTAATACACGGAAAACTGGTAAAAAGAAATCAGTAGAGGCTTCAGTTGACCCACCAGCTTGCAAAGCAACAGCAAAACCATTGATGTCGACAACAGGAGAACCACTTGACCCACCAGAAGCTGAAGCAGCAGCTTGAATATATTCTGTGTTGAAATCGTTATATGTTAGCCCACCATAGTCTGGGGCATTACGGTCGATTCTAGAAATGAAACCAGCAAGAATGGACAATTTTTCACCGGCATCATTACCGACAACTCTGATTTCACGACCAACTTTTGCTAATTCAGGTTTTAGTTCAAGAGCTTGAACATCCATATACTTAATTTTTTTTGGATCAAATTTCAAAAACCCAAAATCATGAACTGGATCTCTGTAAATAGGTATGACCTCAACTTCTTCATGATTGTCAAAGACACAGTAACCCCAAAACGGACCAGCTCCAACAACGTGTCTGTTTGTTAGGATGATACCTCTCTCAGCATCAACCACGAACCCAGTGGCTTCACTCACAATTGCAGGATCACAGTCAAATGGGGCTGTTTGAGCAAAATGTATAGAAACAACACTTTTAACAACTTTCTGGATAGTTTCATGCCATTTGTTGTTGCTATCGAATGTGGAAATAGCCAAATTCTTGTTGATGTCAATTTCAACTTCGTCTTCTGACGCATCAGCGATGGAAACATCACTGTCATTACCATTGATACTCTTATTATTGTTATTACTGTTGCTTAACTTCTTTGCAACTTCATTGTTCATTTCGGTGGATAACCTTCTCTTCAGCACCATTTTTGTTGTTGTTGTGAGTGTAGATGATATTCTAAATGGAAATGTATTAAATGTTCCAGTTGTTTGAATGCAGTTAAATATCGAGTATGGCTTGAAATGCAAACTTGTGTTCAAAGTATGTGCGTGCCTCCAGATCGGAAATTTCAACAAGCACCTATTCATACAGAAAGTTCAACCAAATCAAAAATAGAGGGCAGAACTGTTTCTTTAATCAATATAAATAACCGTATTTAAAACAAATGTTCACTATTGACCTTTTCTTCTGTATAACCTTTTCAACTTTTTTTTCAGTTTTGTGCCGGGACACACTTTTGTCTTAATAATCAATTAGTCAGATTGATTGTGCAGATTCATGCAGATCTACAGTTACTAGTTAGGTCATGAGGATATCTCTACTCATTGATATTTATTGGCTTGTATAAAATCATATAATCTTTTTTAAGCATTGCTGCTAGTCACTGAAAGGCTCTTGTTTTCTCTGATTGTTGATTCTTTATCGGATTCTGGCAGTTCAATAGTTTTATTATTTTCCTTTAAAGCAGTCTTCTTGTTAAACAACCAGTAACCAATTAACACCAAAGAAACAACAAATTCAATGACGCCAATTGCAAGTGCACCCTTTCCAACATCAATAATATAGTTATCAGTTTGAGCACTGAATCCATATTCTTGGTAAGTCCTGACAGAAGCATCGAAAATGTCTTTGTAAATTTTCTTTGCGTTACGAATACCAACAAGTGTAGCAATCCATTGAGAAAAGCTCAAAGAGGTAATTAAACCAAGGGAAACAATATTGTATTTAAAAACAATCAAAGATAGTAAGCCCAATACACTGGTGACAAACCCACCCAACAAACCATTATACGCAGATTTGGAAAATTCGTAGGAAGGATAGAACTCTGTTGGGATTTTAGTAGTATAAAGAACCCCAGGTTCACGAATAACTCCAGAAACAAACAATGAACCGATTAGTGGATGATATCTTTGTTTGACTGGGGTACATCTCCAGTCACCAAAAGAGAAATCGACAGAATTGGAGTTGTAAATTTTACGACCAGCACAGTTACCCCATAACCCAAAAATATACTTGTCAGCAAGGGTGGTGTTTTTGAATCTGGTCATTTGTTCACCATTAGAATATTGAGGTTGGTATATTTGGGTTAGATTGACGTTTGTAATGTCAAGAGATAGCAAAGGGTGCGAAGTGTTGAAAGAGGGTGTGTTGAATAAAGCGACTGCTGAAAGAATCAAGGTGGTTGTGCTTAATGCTAGAAGCACAGTGTAGTAAATATACTCAATCTTGAAAGTATATTTCATTGTTATAAAGTTGATTGTATTGTCTAAGAAGAAATATTTAATATAATAAAAAGTGCAAGGGTGCAAGTGAAAATTTCACCTTTATATAGTTCTTAGTGTGAATTGTAAATCCCTTGCATGTCAAACTATTAATGACTGCAGGCAATGTCAAAAATGGAAATGTGGTAGACTATAGGTAATTAACCGCATGGCTTTAAATAATTTAAGGCATTAGTACTAGTGTGAAGTTTGAACATTCAACAGAGTGATATCGAATTATACTATTGTGGCTTAGAACTACATATCTAGTACTAGATATGATCCTATAGTAACCACAATGCACATATGTAACATAAATGATAACACTAAACTTTTTAAGCCTCATGGAAGACGTATGGCAGCTTAGTTTGTTTAACAACAATAACAAGAAATACAACAAAAGACCCTCTTAAAGACAAACGAACACGATATGAATAATGATTAATATGGTGTACTTATCGCCCAGCGGCCAAGGCTCATAAGAAATGTATCTTTCAATCTTCATCGTAATTCAAATTTCATGCCAAGGGAAGATGCAACAATCTAATATGATTGGCTGTAATTCATACATGAAAATGAACCACAGCTGCAATAATACTGTTGAGTGCATACTACCACATATTCATGAATCATATCTACTATAAGTCGAATCTGGTTGTTATTCATAAGATCTGTATTAGTATTATTTCATTGATATCATTTGATATATTAATAATTATCAGGTAACTGTTTTCAAAAAAACAATCAGACTTAAAAAGAGGTCTTGTGTTCATTTTCAACTACTAAATCATTATCAGAATCTGGAAGTTGAATGGAATTCTTCTTAGAATTCTTGTTAAAGACCCACAGACCAATGAAAGCCAAAGAAACAGCAAATTGAACAATACCAATTGCAAAACCAACCCAAGCCATATTGATAGAGAAATTATCAGTTTGTGCTGCGAACCCATATACTTCCTTAGTGAAGATAACATGATCAAGCATTGTTTGAAAGATCTTCTGTTCATGGCAAACACCAACAAGTAGAGAAATCCATTGAGCCAAACTGAAACATGTAGATAAACCAAGTGTAACAATGTTGTATCTAAAGACAACTAAAGATAATAATCCCAAAACACTGGTAATAAAACCACCCATCAACCCTTTAAATGCACCCTCAGCACTGCCAGTATAAAAAAAACTATCTGGGATTTGAGTCTTATAGTCCACACCTGGTTCAGCAACAAGTCCAAAATCAAACAAATTGTAAACAAATGGATAGTATGATGAAGTTGATGCGGGAGTGCATCTCCAGTCAACAAAAGAACTATAAACATCACGGCTGTAAATTGTACGACCAGCACAGTTACCCCATAACCCAAAAATATACTCATCAGCAAGGGTAGTGTTTTTGGATAGGGTCATTGGTTCACCATTAGAGTTTTGAGGTTGGTAGATATGAGTTAGATTAACATTTCTGATGTCTAACGAAAACAAAGGGTGAGAAGTGCTCAGAGAAGGATTGTTAAACAAAGTAATGGTTGTGAAAACCAAAGAGATGAAGCTTAATGATAGAAGCACAGTATAGTAGATATACTCAATCTTGAAAGGTAATCTCATTTTAATTGAATGTATTAGTTTGTTGTATAGACAAATTTGCAAGTATAATACAAAACTTTATATGGAGAACCTGTGCTGAAACATGTTCTTTTATAATAGCTTTGAAGCTTGTATATAGGCCAAAGGGGGTTTCAGCCTTCAGGTGAGCGATGTTATAATAGACATGTTAGCATAGCAGATCCCTGCAGCTGAATCGCGAGTTCGCAGTTTAGTTTCAAACTTCAAACTTCAAAGTCTATTTATAACTACAGATTACTACTACTATTAACGACAAGCCATTTACATATGTATCAGTTTTTAGTATTTACATATGTGAGTCCGTGTGAAGTTTGAACTTTGAACTTTAAACAATATGAAGTTCATTAAATATACACGTAGACAATTCACTCAAGAGATTGTCTTAAAAACATGATTAAAATTACATACATGAATTAGGGCAGTAGCTGGTACTGGTAGTGGAGCGTATATTATAAGTACATTAACGCTCAAATCAAAAGTCACAAAAAAAGTTATGCGTCATTTGACGTATATAAAATTGTATACATAATTAAATTCATAAACCTGTTACCTCAATGCTCATAGAGTCATAACTTAATACTTATAAGTACGAGATTAATTTGGACAATTTACCTTTTTTGATTCAGTTTTGTGGGTTAAATATTCCCGGTTACATTCTGATTGGCTATAGCTTCATGCAGGATGGTGCATTCTACAACTCTCAGTGTTGATGGTTTGCTATTATTAGCCAATTTGGTCTTTGTTCCTTCAAAGTTCATGTACATAAAATTTACAGGCTCAGCCTCCAATGTCCTATCTAGTCAATCACAAATCACGATTCAGGAATTATCAGCACTACTTTATTTTTATGAATCATGATCAAAGGGGATCAAAGCCAAAGGGTTGAAACTTGAAACTAAAAGATGGCAAGTTGCAGGAACTCTGAAATTTGAACCAGGTCTAGCAGTCTTTGTTCTCTTCACTAATTTGAATATACAATTATAGTTATACATATACGTATGTATCTAAAATGTCATCTATATAAGCAGCTTGATCTAACTTCACGTCGACGAGACTCGACACTAGGTGTAGCTGGGCGCTGTCAGCGTTAATTATTATAACTAAAGTCAAAAAACACTAGTTTGTCAATATGATTCATTTAATTATAATCATTGGTTACACATTGCAAATTCAATATTTAGAATTATATACGTCCACCTGTACGTCTGTAACACATTGCGCACGCTGGCAGTACAATAGTGCATACCCTCATGGGTCCTGACTCCTGGGCCTCCTGGCGGGTATGACCATTGACTGATCTAATTAACCATGGTTTATCCCTATGTTAATGACAAACTTTAATATACAAATGTCAAATAGGTCAAATATGATACTGGTAGTAAGAACACATTAAATTAAATAATTGCTAGATGGGATCGACCAGCTTATAGCTGGAGATGTAACTACTAACTAGCTGTAGTATACGAATATGCTCAGGTGACAAGCGACGAGTCTGTGATCACGTATAACTAATATTTACTATTAACTATCAAGTTTCAGCTTCAATCTGTACATTTGACAATGGACAATGGAGATCCAATTTTGTACTTATAACTTTTTGTTTTTCAAGGAAAGGAATCAAACTAAATTCTAATGCAAGACAAAAAAAATGGTCCCTAGCAGGATCGAACTGCTGATCTTGGCGTTATTAGCACCACGCCTTAACCAACTGGGCCAAGGGACCTAGCTGTTAGGAGGAGAAAACATTTGTTATACAGACTAAATATCCAATCTTCAATATAAACGACCATTCCGGCCAAACCTGGGGGCAAAAGAGCGATAAATAATCTAATTCAAGCCTGTAGTTGGTATTTCCTTCAAAATTATGTGAATTAAGTATACGTACTTAGTTTTTTATATATATAAAGACCGATGTAATATTGTATGAAGCGACCCTTATAAATAAAAATTACCATGACGATTTATATTGACCATCTAATGACTTAGATTATATCTATTTTCCAATGTATGTAAAGTATAACTATATGAACTTCACCCTCAATTTATAATACCACAGCCTGGTGAAAAGGCCAGCCAATCAGACAGCTTGGTATCGTTCACAGTATTATAGTATCACTCTTAGGTAATATCTTATGTAATCTGTTCGATCCTCACTGAACTCCAACACACCCCCCAATCTAAAATATCGAAATATTTCAGATTCGTATCAAAGTAAAAAACCACTAAAAAAAATTAAAAAAGACATGGAAAACTCTGATAGTACTTGAGTTGGAATTACACCTGACATGTTACGAAGACTAAGGAAAACCCTGTTCACAATTGTAACAATTTCGAGGAATTCTCATAATCAGTCGCAAAGCCATATGCCTGATAATGCACTAGTGAATCTAACAAGCTTCTCACAGAACTCATTTGAAATAAGTCTTGGTAAGAAATCCTGAGGACTTAGAAACACCAGGTGTTTGAATAATGTGAATTTTTTACCAGATGCTCCTCACGCAACCCTTGTATCGCACTAAATCTATTCATAAAGTGACACCAAACATTGTATCAATTTGCAGGCATTTGAAATAGGAATACAATAGGCAATTAAATATCATTATAAGCCGTTATGGGTTTAACAATAAAAACCATTGATCCAACTCTTCCCTAACAACTAGCAAAAAGGTAGCATTTCTATGAATGACAATCAATCCCCTTAATTTAGTAGAAGTTGTCATCTGTTCAATTCTAAATGATTTAAATCAACTAAACAGCAATCAACATTAGTCAAATAACTAGAATAAGATGACCATCATTAGAAAGACTAATCACAGAATAATCACCGTAGATAACAATGTTGATACACTATGATATATCCAATGGCTTTGAAGAGCTGTAGTTCACTACTGAATCTTTAATAGTCCGAAGGGTAAAAGAGACTTCAAGAACTTGTTCAAGTAGAATAAGTGAAAGCAGTGAGTGGCAAGTCAAACCACA
>JAJLVX010000100.1:0-26627 GCA_030564525.1 Liangdongia berthetii | reverse complement strand
ACAAGAGATGGCAATTGATTGTGTTTTACTTTTTTTCATTTTTGATCCCTCCACTTCCTGTCAGCTTCACAGGAACAGCAAAGCAAATATGGCTATGCGTTCTATACTGCTTCTGTTTTGGTCCATTTGCTGGCGTTTATTCTTGCTATGTCATCTACAACGCTAGTTCTGGAAAGAATAGTGCAAGAGCTTGGGATGAATTGTATGCAACTATCAATTCAGAGAAACATGAGATATACGTCTGAGCCTACTATCTATTATCTATATGTGTCGATGTCATTGAATGAAATTTCTATTAAACAACATTTTGCTTATAAAGATTGTAGTTGCAAATTAACGAAATATATCTGTATTAACTATAAGCTGAATGAAAACATGATGCTCTATTTTGGAGATCCAATTAAACTTTATCCTCCTTGATTGATAACATCCATATGCAAAAATCTGCAGGTATATCCCACACAAATATTGAAATTTGAAACCAACAGAGATATTGATTCTAATTTCCAAAATCCAGAATACATCAATATCGTGATATATTTATGACATTTGTATGAGAGTATTTTGTGATTATCTCTAGTTTCTTGAAATTATCAACGTAAGTTTTATGTGAGAAATTATTTCTCAGCTGCAGGTTGTTCGTACTAAGAGCACGGTTGTTTAATTATATATGACCAAGAAGGTTTAGAACAGACTTCAAAAACTCTATTTAGGAATAATGATAGGTGTATGAATCATTCATCAAAGAATTTTAAACAACCATGAACCGGTTGTTAAATCCTGTTGTATTTCATTAATATTGTACTTCTGATTCAAAAGTTTATGCAAGCTGAAATAAATTTAAGCAGCTAGGCTTTTGTCAAACAATATTAATGATGTTATCTCTTTTATAATTAAATATAATATTTATAGTTTATTAAACAAGAATACTGATCTAATTCATATAAAATAAATTGTGTGATGTGAATGTAGCTGGTTGTTTTTTTATTCCTCTAGCTTGCATCCGAAGTTTAATATTTGAATCATCTACGGAACGTATGCAAATCTTGAATATAAAAATTTTCTACGTCGATTCCAATATACTTCAATAAAGTCATCAAGGCGCAGCATTATATTCCATTATGGTATTTAGTTTATGTATATTATAATGCTATATAAACTTTAAAAGGTCCCTGTCCGCTCAAGGAGTCATTTGAAAACTTATATATATACACAGAATCAAAATATAATATTCAAGTCTAACATTTCTTTACAAGAGTTAATCAGATACAAAATTATGAATAAGTCAGAAAAAGAAAACATATTTCATGAATCCAAAGAAGACCATCAGCTCATTGATATTGCACCTCCAACATATCATCAATCAACTTTTGATTCTTCTTTATCCTCAAACCAAAACAGTTTCAACTCAGCATTGACATCCCAATCATACACCAAAGAAAATTACCAAACATCCAACCAGCTCCAACCAATAAATGAAACAAACACTAAAGGACCACAACAGATCCTTTCAGAAAACCCATTTTGCAATGTTTCTCAATCATCGGAACAGAGTTACTATGTCGGAAAGCAAATGGATTTCCCGACACCATCACCAGCTATAATACCAAAGAGGCCTGCTCAATCACAAACCACACTGCTACCGCCCCAAAGCACATCAGGAGGGTATAATTACAGTTCCACTAATCACTATGTTGTTTCTGATACTACCCAAGTGTTGAAACAACAAAAGGTTGATGAGCGATTCCCATATGGTCGCCCATACGACTACAAGATATGGCAATTGGTGCCATTATATATTCTGGCAATTGGACTTCCACCTGCTGCTGTGTGCTTCACTGGGACTGGGAGACAACTCGGGATAAGTGCTTTGCTGTGTTTGTGTTTTGGTCCTCTCAGTGCATTCTACGCTATCCAGATTGTATACAATGTTAGCTATGGGAAGTGTAGTGCTAAGGCTTGGGATGAGTTATATGCAAACAGCCAACCTGTGAGAGATGATTTATATGTGTGAAACAAAGAAATTCATGATATTGAATCTTTTTATATTAGTTTTTAATTATTACAAATATGTCTAAAATATCATGTAGATTACATGCTGGTGAACGCTTTGTGATAAGGTTTTGTGCATGATTATATTATGCATGAGCTCTATTATATTTCACAACACAAAAACAAAAACATATAAGAAATTACAAAGTTATTTTATCATTTTAATTGAAACTGAACACTAAGTAGTACGCTGCACATAATTCATACCTAATACTGATCACAGAGTTAATCATTTCCTAGTTGTTTGAACGGATATATAAAGAATCGGAAATGCTTTGATTTTAGGAATCTGTCTCCATGAGATCTGCAGTAAAAATTTTTTTCATGAGTCTTATGACATCGAGCTGCAGATTTTCCACAGAATCATGCAGTTGTGACAATTGTGGATATACAAGTTTGATTGGATTTGACAGAGTTGACTCAACCTCTAGCTTATCATTTAAAAACTATATAAAGACATGCTGTTGTTTCTTTGCTTTTTGAAATTAATCAATTCCCTTTTCACACAATTCAATTTCTATTGGAAATAAAGTACTATTTAGCAATGGTTAGCAACCACCGTAATCACACTGCTATGATAGCTTTAGTCAAGCAACAAGCTTCTGTCAATACTGAGGTTTTGCCACCTTCGTATGAAGAAGTTTGGGAGCATCTCGAAGTCGATAACGTTGATACTATATCAACGACAAGTAGTGAGGAAGGGAACGACGACGACGACGACGATCAGACATTGAGTGATGATATCCATACGTCTAATTGTCACATCGTTGTGAACAGTGAATTACAAAGCTCAGATCTATATTTTGATCAATTGGAACCAGAACATCAATCTCTTTCTGAATCACACTCACATTCCTACTTTCACTCTTATGAACCTCGAGTTGTTATTCATCATCTTCCTCATGATGAAGATGAGCAACTTCCCTCTTTCCAGCAATCTGCTCTTCAACCTTTGGTATCATCTCCTGCTTATGCTGTTGTTCGTGTTTCTGCAGCAAACCAAACACTAACCAATCAAACAGCACTACGAAATGGCCAATATGCTCAACACACAATTGATGAAAACTTTCCCAGGGGGAAGCCCGTTGAGTATTCTAGTGGTGCTACTGTAGGTTTGTATATTCTTGCAGTTTTTGTGCCTCCTGTTGCCGTTGCCATTGTTGGTGCCAAACATCAAGTTGGTCTGAATTGTGTGCTGATATTTTTCTTTTATGTGCTTGCCAGTGTACATGCTGTTAGGTCAGTCTATAGTGCTACTACAGGTGATGGCTCTAGGAGGGCATGGGACCTGAAATATGGTAATAGTCATATGAATCAAGTTTAAATGTACTTTCATTTCAGGAACATACATAAAATCATGAAGCTGGTGAAGAAACAATAAGGAATGAAAAGAATAATGGATATAGTGTAATTGAATTGACTTTGAAAGTTGTTATAATTCAATGTTATATATACGAAATACTTCTTTTACCTGCGTCTTGATTGTTTTTGCGACTAGTGTAAATCAATGAAGTAAAATCAGATTCTACAAACTTTAATGAAACAATCACAAACCAGTCATTTATTATTTCAAAGCCTTAGCAGCCCAAGTCGGTAGAACAAAAGAAGCAGCGTGGACTTCCTTGTTGTAGTATCTGTACAACTTTTCTTCCTCTTCTTCTGGCAATGAACGCAATGGCTTGCTAACGACGGCAGAAGCATCCTTGGAGCACACCATGAAACCAATTTGACCAGATGGGTAAGTTGGGATGGTGGTGAAAGCGTACTCAGCAACTGGGAAAACTTCAGAACAAGCCTTCTTCAAATCCTTAATGATTGGCAAGTGCAACCAGATGGATTCAGCTTGAGTGGTGATGACACCCTTTTCAGTCAAGGCCTCGTTCAACAATTGGAAGTATGGCTTTTGGAACAAGGATTCAGCTGGACCTTCTGGGTCAGAAGAATCAGTGATGATGACATCAAAAGTGTTTTTGTATTCATCCAAGAACTTGAAACCATCACCAATGTGAACCTTAACCTTTGGGTTTTCATAAGAGGCAGACATTTCTGGCAAGTATTGCTTAGAAACTCTAATGACGGCTTCATCAATGTCACAAAGGACAGCTTCTTCAACGGATTCGTGCTTGACAACTTCTCTCAAGACACCACCGTCACCACCACCAATGACCAAAACCTTCTTTGGGTTTGGGTGAGAGTTTAGAGCCAAATGAGCAATCATTTCTTGGTAAGAGAATTCATCTCTTTCGGTGACTTGGATGGCATTGTCCAACACTAGAACGTTACCGTAGTCAGTACTTTCAAAGACTAGGACGTCTTGGTACTTTGACTTTTCAACGTGTAGAATCTTCTTGACTCTTAAAGTCATGGCTTGACCTGGCCACATGGTATCAGAGATTTCTCTGAACCAGCCGTCTTTGATAGTTGGGTGAGTTAATTCAGACATTGGTAGTACTTGTAGTTCAATTAGATTAAAAACAGATCACAGCAAAAAAGAAAAAGGATCAGTAGTTTGCCAAATGTTGTCTTCGAGGAAAATTTTTTTATCTTTTGATGTGATGCGCAATCGAGATGCCTAAATTGTAAAATCGATGCTTTTGGTTGATTGGATCCTGGGAATAGGACTAGGCCTTGTTGATGGGTCTGATATTTTGACTTAAGGTGGACTAGTCCTGTTAATGAGAGACTTTAGAGACTGGCTTAATATAATATGAGACTCAGTAGGGTAACAATACATCAAGTCACGTGCAATGTATTTTATTAGTCCTTTTGGCTAATGAAGACTCTAGAGTTGACCCTTGGATGATCAACTAATTAATGCTCATTGCTCCTTCTAGATAACCATTCCATTCAGGCACCACCCCTATTACATAATAATAGATAATGGATATGATGAAATTACAAATGTTTAATAAACGTGAAGCTTTTAGTCATCCTCTGTGAAATGGCAGGTGTTTTGACAAATCATATTAGTCAATGGTTATTAACGGGCATAGCTGCATAGTTGATTCCTTTCCAGTTAATCAGGCGAAAGGAGATCAATTCAGATATAAATAATACAGCTGTTCCTCTGTTTTCCACATTCCTCTCCTTACTCAATAATCCCAATTGATTTATATTCATAACACAACACATACACAATGTCCTCCTTCTTGAAAACTTACAACGCTCGTCGTACCTTTTACCAACTAAAGAACACCCTACCAAAAGGTGCCACCATTGAACAAGTCCAATCCATTGTTCAATCCATTGTTAAGAACACCCCAACTTCTTTCAACTCTCAAACCATCCGTGCCTTGATCATCACTGGTGAATTGCACAAGAAAGTCTGGGGCTCTGTCACTGATGCTATTGAAGGTGAATCTGGTAAGAAGAGACCAGCTTCTGCTAGAGATGAGGCTTACGGTTCCGTCATCTTCTTTGATGACAAGGATGCTTTGAAGTCCATCCAAGACCAATTCCCAGTCTACAAGGACTACTTCCCAATCTTTGCTTCCACCTCTAACGGTGCTGCTCAAGTCGCTACCTGGGCTGCTTTGGAAGAAATTGGTTTCGGTGGTCACTTGCAACACTACAACGGTTACGTTGAAGCTGCTTTGGCTGGTAAGATCCCAGCTTCCTGGTCTGTTCAAGCTCAATTGGTCTTTGGTGATATTGCTGCTCCAACTTACGACAAGACCTTTATTGAAAACGAAGTTAAGGTTTTGGACAATTAAGCTAGGTTAGTATAGATTAATTATCCACAGGAATTATCAATACAATGTATTTCAATTTAAATAATTTCATCATGGTATTCTAAATAATAATTGCGCTGTAGTTGTATTCTTCAACTTATACTCAACTGTCATATTCATTGACATTCAAGATGTAATCATACAAAAAGCCAATTGTGGATAAGTGTGAACTGAATTCAAAGTGCTCATTGATGGCATGGATATTGCTATTCTCTTCTGAGAAACTAGCCATAAATCTGTAAACATTATCAGTCAATGGAATGTATCTAGAACTATCAGTATAACCAGGAACATAACCAGGAACAACTGGAACAGTAATGTTGTCCCCTTTAAACACAACATCTTCATAAATATGCTTGATACTGGAAGCAAAAGTGTTCCAAGTACTACCGCTAGTTGGGGACAATTGTGGTGGATCCAATGCTTGCACAGCATAAACATTGAAGTAACCAGCTTCTGTTGGTTCCAAAAGAGTGGAGTTGGTGTCACTCAATGTTAAACCCAATCCATACTTTTCTGCAATCTGCTTAACATGGCTAACAACACGGTCAAACACTTCTTGAGCAGTCAATTCCAAAGAAATACGGTGGTTGATACCCAAAGTCACAACTTCTGGTAATGCATTGATCTTGACACCACCAGAAATAACATCAAGTGATTGAGAAGTACGAATCAAATATTTGGTAAGTGTGGTAGATTTCAAAATTTCCAAAAACTTGGATTGAGCAGTCTTGTCATATTTGGCATTGATAAAGATTTGTTTAAGCTCTTCACCCAAATTGACAGCATTTTCACCAATAGTTCTAAACAAGTCATAAACAGGATTGTTATCAGTCAACACCGAAGGATATGGATCTGATTCCAACAATGCACTCAACTCACCAATCAAACCAATACCAGTATGGTCTGGAGGAGCAGAAGAGTGACCACCAGGAGTTTTCAATTGAATGTAAGTATCCAAATAACCCTTTTCACCAACATTTGGAACGGCAATCCATGAACCATAAAATCTAGCGGCACTACCACCTTCATCAACCAACGCATATACAGACTTTGGGCCATATCTTTTCAACAAAATGTCAACAAGAGACACAGCACCGTCATAACGGCCAATAGCTTCTTCATCATACCCTGTAGAAAGGATGATGGTTCTCTTTGGCTTGTACCCATCTTTCAATAATTCTTCAAAGGTTTCAAAAATAGCAACCAACAAATTCTTGGTATCACTGGCACCTCTTGCCCAAACAAACTTACCATCGAAATGAGCACTGAATGGTGGATAGGTCCATTGGTCTAGCGTTTCATGGTCAACGGGAACAACATCTTGATGGGCAGTTAATATTAATGGACCAAGTGATTCGTCGGAACCTTGATAAGTGATAATCAAGCCCAGTTTGTTAACTTTTTCAACTTTCAAGTGTTTGAATATCAATGGGAAAGTCTTTTCCCAATACTTGTGTAGTTCCAAGAATGGCTCCCAACCTGATATGTTAACTTCTGGTCTTGTAGCGGTGTCAAAAACTTCGGTTGGGATTTGTAGAGCACCAGTGTATCTAGCAAGCGACAGATTGAAAAAGTCCTTGTCATTGAGGAAATAATCACTCTTACCAGAGAGCTCAGATGGTCTCAAAGGCTTGATGTCAGCAAACTTGTTTGGAGGGATCTTGGTATTGGTATAACCATTGGTATCAACCACTTCGGAGTTTCCACATTTGGATGGGAATCCGTTATAGATGAAGAGAGCTAAAACCCCAGCAGCAAGCAGTGCAAAGTGAATGAATCTTCTTTGAAAGGATGAAGCAGTGTTGTGTTCCTCTCCCAGTTTCAAAGACATTTTGAACAGTGTGTTTTTTGTGTGTAGTATATTGAAGGAATAATGAAATTGTGGGCCTTTGACTCCATTTTATAGTACTTGCGTATGCACGACGGCATGAGCCAGATAAGGCAACATACGCTTTCCAGATGAAGTTGTGTGACTATACGTAAATAGTGTATGCCATTGCTGAGCCTATATGCTCGGTAAATTGCTGAACTGAAATAGTGCCAACCTTATACACCAAATTTGTAAGAAACTTCAGCAACAATCGCAATTTCATTTCCGGTCAATTTGTTGTTGGACCTTGGAAGCTTCAAAACAATGAAATGTCGCTAAATACATTAATCGGAAAGCTATCAGTATTTTGAAAAATTGTTTACCTACTATAATGTATCCAATAAATACATCTATACCATTTACAACTAACATAATTTCTTGTAACACTAGGTAAACTTAATCAACCACCCCTTGCGGTAGGTGCCGCATTCTGTCCCGTTTTGTTTTGAAAAACAGTCATTTTTTTTAGTAAAAAACTTCTCCTTCAAAAACAACAAAAACAACAACTGAAAACATACACAAACCAGAGAGATATTTTAATAATCCCATTCAACTTTACAATAATTTGCTTCCCAGTTTCAATAACCATAGCATTACTTTGGTACACGAGATAGTACGAATTTCAGCAAGGCATCCTAATTATCAGATATGGTTGAAAGAAAGTGTGTGTGCGGGTGCACAGAGTTCACGCGTGATATCTATAGCGCAGCTTCTGATTTGGCTTGTCAGAGCTGTGGTAGAGTCTTTGAGGAAAACCCTATTGTCAGTGAAGTGACTTTTGGTGAGGCTTCTAACGGTGCTGCTGTTGTTCATGGTTCCTTTCTTGGAGCAGATCAGACACATGCTGCTTTTACTGGTGGGCCAAGAGGTAACTCAATGGATAGTCGTACCAAAACATTGGCTAGTGCAAAGCGGAAAATCAAGGCTGTTGCTGCTTCATTAAAGATCCCAGATTACGTTGCTGATGCTGCATATGGGTGGTTTTCCCTTGCGTTAACAAACAATTTTGTCAAGGGGAGACGTTCCCAAAATGTGATTGCTGCTTGCTTATACGTTGCTTGCCGTAGGGAAAAAACTCACCACATGTTGATTGATTTCAGCTCCAGATTACAGATTTCAGTGTATTCTGTTGGTGCAACTTTTCTGAAATTAGTTAAAACTTTAGTTATTGAAAGGTTGCCTCTTATTGATCCGTCATTATTCATTCAACATTTTGCTGAAAAATTGAATTTTGGAGACGATAAAGTAAAGATTATCAGAGATGCAGTTAGGTTGGCCCATAGAATGTCTGATGATTGGATTCATGAAGGTAGACGACCAGCAGGTGTTGCTGGTGCTTGCTTGTTATTGGCTGCCAGAATGAATAACCATAGAAGATCACACGCTGAAATTGTCGCCGTTGCCCATGTTGGTGAAGATACTCTACAAAGACGTTTAAATGAATTTAAGAAAACTAATGTTGGTAAATTGACCGTTCATCAGTTTAGACAAGATATGAAGGTTGATGCTTCACAACCTCCTTCTTTTCAAAAAAATGTAAAGAAACGTGAAGAGCTGAGCAGAAGAAAAATTGTTGAAACTGCTCAAGAAAAAGAAGAACACGAATGGGTTGCTAAGATTATTGGTGAAGTTGACTTATCATCAAAAGATATCATGGATCAATTGGAGAGAGTTAAACAAAGACAACAAAGAGAACTGGATAGGGAGAGAGCTGCTAATAATCTGCCTTCACAGACAGGATCTCCAGAACCTAGTTTATTAAGCTCACAGCCAAATACAATCACACAAAGACTTATTGAAGAATATGCTTCCAAAAACACGCCGATTGAGTATGATCCAGATGAGCCTAGAAACTTGGAAAAGCTACCGACAACTCAGCAAGTGCTACAAACAGTTTCAGATGACCCAGAAAACTTTGATGATATTGATGATGATGAAGTTGATGCATTTTTGCTAACAGATGCTGAATCACAGCTGAAAGAACGTGTATGGGTTGGTTTGAATGAAGAGTTTTTGCTGTTGCAAGAACAGAAAAGACTAAAGGCTGAAGCTGATGAGATTTCAGGGCATCAACAGCCTAGAAAAAGAAAGAAGCCGAACGCAAAAACAGAGCAACAAGCACTTGATGATGCTGCTAATGAAGGTTTAGATGGTGCTCTAAACAGTATTGGTGAGGCTTCTTCTGCTTCTGCTGCTGCAAAGAGTATGATTGCAAAGAAGGCACAGTCTAAGAAGATCAATTACACGGCACTAAACAGTCTTTTTGAAGAATAACTGTACTACTACACTACCCTATACGATTTACTATATAATGTCCTTTTTCTATGCCTGTTTTTATATAATTTATTGGAGTTTTCTGTTTCAAATGTTGATGTTTGTAGTTTGAGTGCGATGAGGTTAACCGGATTTGGCAGACTTAAAAAAAATTTATTTAGGCATAAGATGAGATGAGCCTTTTAAAGCTTTTAAAGCAAAACAGTTCAACTTAACAGAACTGATTAGTACGAGATGGTCAAGAAGAGAGGTGCCGCTGTCCTACCAAACAATATTATTTTGTTGCAAAACCTGGTCCGTCGTGATCCAGAATCTTATCGTGAAGAATTCCTACAACAATATGCACACTACGAGTCTCTAAGAGATATCTTTCTAACTAGTCCTTCTTCCCAAGATGACACTGAGTTTATGGAACTGATTGGGTTTGTGTCAGCTGTGTGTAGCTGTTTTCCAAAAGAGGCTGCTAATTTCCCTGATGAACTAAAGACTTTGATCACAAACAATCATAGAGACCTAACTCCAGCTCTAAGAGAAAAGATAATACAATGTCTAGTCATGTTAAGAAACAAGGGTACTATCACTGCAGAATCATTGATCCAAACTATTTTCCCATTGCTAAGTGCTTATTCAGGTGCTGCCACAACCGCAAATCAACACTCCAAGGCTCTACGTCGTCAAGTCTACACCACTTTGGTTAGTTTATTAAAGTCTGTTAATACTGGTACCAAAAACCAAAAACTAAACCGTTCCACGCAAGCTTTGTTGTTTAACCTATTGGAACAAAAAGATGCACAAGGTTTATGGGCTACCAAGCTAACAAGAGAGTTGTGGAGAAGAGGTATTTGGGATGATTCTCGTACTGTGGAAATTATGACCCAAGCTACTTTGCATCCAGAATCTAAGGTTGCCATTTCAGGTGTGAAGTTCTTCTTAGGTGCTGATAAGGAAAGAGATGAAGCCCAAGAAGATGATTCAGATGATGAAGAAGGGTTTGATTTGAATGCTTTAAGACACAAGATGAACATCAACAAGAAAACTAGTAAGCGTGGTAAGAAGCTGGAGAATGCCGTTAAGACCATGAAGAAGAAGAACAGTTCCAAACACTCTGCTACATATCTAAATTTCAGTGCTATCCATTTACTACGTGATCCTCAAGGGTTTGCTGATGCATTGTTTTCTACACATTTGCAAGGTAAAAACTCCAACAAATTCGATTTGGACCAAAAAATTGCATTGATGAATTTATTATCAAGAATGATTGGTACTCACAAGTTGACTGTTTTGGGTATATACACATTTTTTTTGAAATACTTGACACCAAAACAAAGAGATGTCACTCAAGTTATGGCTGCTGCTGCTCAAGCCTCCCATGATTTGGTTCCACCAGAAAATATCTCTGTTGTCGTTAGAAAGATTGCAGATGAATTTGTTTCAGATGGTGTTGCTCCAGAAGTTGCCGCAGCAGGTATCAATACCATCAGAGAAATCTTGGCTAGAGCTCCATTAGCCATTGATACAACTTTGTTACAAGATCTGACCGAATATAAAGGTTCCAAATCTAAGCCAGTCAACATTGCTGCCAAATCTTTGATCTCACTTTACAGAGAAGTTGCGCCAGAAATGTTGAAACGTAAGGACCGTGGTAAAGTTGCTTCCATGGAGCTACAAGCTGGTGAAAAGAAGGGTATGCCTCAATTCGGTGTTGAAAACACTGTCAGTGGTATTCCAGGTATTGAATTATTAGCCCAATGGAGACAAGAGCAAGGTTTGAATGCCAATGACGGTGAAGAAGATGATGCAAATTGGGAAGTTGACTCAGATGTTGATGATGCTAGTGATATTGAAGGTGAATGGGTCACTGTTGAATCAGACAAAGAATATGACGTTAGTTTCTCTGAAGATGAAGATGAAGAGAATTCTGACAAAAAGTCCAAAAAGAAAGCTGCCAAAGAACAAGAGCCAGAACCAGAATCCGAATCCGACTCTGATTTGGATTTGTCTGATGATGAAGACGGTGATTCTAAAGTTGTGGATGCTACACAAGAAGAAAGAGACGAGGCTGTTGAAAATATCTCCAAGTTGGACTCTGAAGCTGCATTCAAGGAATTGGCCTCCAGTCGTATTTTGACACCAGCTGATTTTGCAAAGATTGAAGAGTTGAGAACCCAAGCCGGTCTTGAAAAGATCATGGGTAAGAAACAACAAAGAAACGAAGATCAAGTTGACTCTTCCTCCTTGCTTGGTCCTGTTAAATACAAACAATTACGTGAAGAGAGATTGGCACATGTCAAGGAAGGTCGTGAAGATAGAGATAAGTTTGGTTCTCATAGAGGTAAGCGTGATAACCCACATTCAACTACTAACCGTGAAAAGGCACGTAAGAAGAATTTCGTCATGATGATTCACAAGAGAGATGTTCAAGGTAAGGCCAAGAGATCATTACGTGACAAGCAAAGGGTTCTACAAGCACATATCACAAAGCAAAAGAAGAAGGGTCATTGATTTTTATTCATAGAGATAACTACAGGGTTCATATTGTTTAATTGTACATTATTAGGATTAATTTAATACATACTACTTGAAATGCAAATTTGGAGATTTATTTTGTAGCACTTTTAGAATGCTTCTTTTTGGTTTTTTTAGTAGGCTCTTCTCTATGACTATCTTGTTGACGTTTACGTCTATTGTTTTCTTTCCTTTCACCAAAACCTTCATCTTCCATGCCAATCAAGGCCATTCTTTTGGCTTCACTGGTTTCTTTCAATGAATTTTTAATGATTTGGTTTTCTGTGATCTTTTCATATTTATCCATCTTCTTGTTGATTCTTTCTTCGATTGCTTGAATTCTATTCACGTCCTTTTCGGTAATGAAACTTATACTTTCACCACCTTTACCAGCACGAGCAGTACGACCAACTCTATGCACAAAGTCATCTGGATCTGCTGGGATATCATAGTTCAACACTAGTTCAACATCTGGAATATCCAAACCACGAGAAGCGACATCAGTAGCAATCAACACCCTAGCAGCACCGGCTCTGAATCTATGTAATGAATTTGTTCTTTCACGTTGTGGCATCTCAGAATGTAAAGCTGTCACCTTCACCTCCATATTTTGTAGTGTTCTTCTTAAAACTTCTGCAGTATGCGTTCTATTTACAAACACAATAGCCAAATGTTCCTCATTTTCTTCATGTGTAAGAACACTGTATAAATATGCCTCTTTGACATATGATGGTATAAATAAGTATTCAATGGATAACTTTGCTGGAATTGCAATCTTATCAACACTATCAATTTCATGGATGAAAACTTCTGGTTTGTCACCATGAACTGGTTTGTCTTTTAAAGCTCTAACGGAATCTGTAACAGTAGCTGTAAACAACAAGGTTTGTCTTTTAGCTGGTGGTGGTAGAACACTCATACACCTCTTCAAGTCCTTACCAAAACTGTTACTTAAAAGTCTATCGGCTTCATCTAGAACTAAGTAACGCACTCTTCTTAACCCACAGATTGTATCTTCACCACTATTCAAAATATGATCAGCTAATCTACCCGGAGTGGCAATAACGAAATGTGGTCTATTCTGTAACTGGATTGCTTGCTTAACAATATCTTCACCACCGACGATGACAGCAATTCTAATGTTCATTGTTGCACCAAGAGCTGAGAATTGTTCAGCAATTTGCAAAGCCAATTCTCTAGTTGGAGTAAGCACAACACCAAAAATCCCCATAGGATCTTCAGACCACTGTGTTAGCATAGGTGCAGCAAATGCAATAGTTTTACCAGAACCTGTTTTTGCACCACCAATACAATCATGACCTATAAAATTTATGTTAATTGCCTGTATAGCGATGAGATCAAAAGAACTTCAGAACAAACCTTCTAGAATCTTTGGGATACAAGCCTTTTGAATATCTGTTGGCGTAGTGATATGCATGGATCTCAAAGAATCACATAACCATTTTGCGGTTCCTAAACTTTGGAAATCAGACATCTTGTTTCGTTCTGGATTTGAAACTCTTGAAGACATTTTAGACTAGATAAAATTTTCTTTTTTTTAAGAGAATAGTGTGCCCAAACCGCATGAATCTTCACCATTTCTTCAACTTCAATTCAACACATCATACAACAACTACTTACAGCTACAAAACCCTTTAATATATAGTTTTTTTCTTTAATTAACAAAGTATACAGTGTAAGTAAGACTCATTTAAGCACGAGCAGCAGATCTCTTACCTCTCTTGTCCATGCCGTTCAATGCACCAGAAATAGTACCTGGAGCACTTTGCAAAGCACCAGTAACTGGAGCAAACTTGAATTTGTGGTTACGGTTGTTGTTTGAGTGATGGTTCTTGTGATGAGAGTTGTTGTTGGAATTGGAGTTATTGTTAGAGTAGCCTTGTTGTTGCTGTGAGTGACCACCAGCCAAACGTTCGTTACGTTCGGACAAAGAGGCAGCTCTATCAGCCAGGGACAAAGCCAATTCTTGTAGCTTGGTCAAGTCACCACCTTGAACAAAGATGATGGAGTTGGAGACTTGGTCCAAACCAGCAGCAATTTCTTCATTAAAGATCATCTTGGAAACAACAGCCAACACCTTGGATTCTGGTAACTCAAATAGAGTGGATAGTTTGGAAATAGATAGTTTAGAGTAGAATGACTTGAATTGGAACAAGTATGTTCTCAACCCTTCAACTTGTAATTGTTCGGTAATTTGAGCTCTCAACTTGTCAGAGTCTGGGAACAAATTCCAGATCTTGATACTGTTTAGCAATTCAGCAGACTTTTTCCATTCACCAGCTTGTAAAGCCTTAGCAGCATGCATTATATAGTCTCTGGTATTTTCTGGAGGACCTTGGAAAGTTTGCTTTTCATGTTGTTCCAAAGTACGACGGAATGACTTGGCTTGTAGTCTCTTCTTAGCATCCACAGAAGAACCCAATTGGGCATATTGTGGGATTTCAATCAACAAGGAAGAAGTCAAAAAGACACTTTCCAACAGTTCCAAGTTAATGTGCATGTGGAAAGGTAGCAAACGCTGCTTGTCAGCAACGGAGACTTGATTGTTGTATCTTGGAGCACCTTGACCCAACAATTCCTTGTTACGGGCAGTTGCAATTTCTTGTAGAGTTTGGTGAGCTTGTTGGATCAAACCATTTCTAAATGCACACAAACCCAATTGGACCAAAGCTCTGTTGAACAATATTTGAACAGCAGCATCTGAAGTGTGAATTGTGGACTGTAGATGGGACATCAAGAACATATCTCTAGCCTTGTAGTATTTGTTGTTGAAAGCATAGTAGTAAATGTGTGATAGCATAGCACGCTTACGGTAGATTGGGTTGGCTTGTTTGTACAAGATGGAAGATAGAGAATCCAACAACAAGTCTGTGTAAGCTGGTTCTTCTTCAGCCTCAGAGAACTTCAAAGAGTAGACAGGTTCACCAATCTTGGTCAAACTCTTCCAAGCAGCAGCTTCACTCAACTTTATCAAGGATGTTGGCTTGAAATAAATGTGGTCAATTCTTCTAATAATGATTCTTGAAACTTGGTCTCCTGGGGTGGTATTTATTTCCTCTTCTGGGACACATAGCTCTGTGTATAGTTGAGCACGTAAAATCAATTCGTAAATGCTTTGTTCATCTTTTAGACGGTCAATGTATTCAGTGGCATGAGGATCGATGACTTGAAGAGAACGGGTGAATTCATCATCCAATCTTTCAACAAATGAGACAACGGAACCAACAATTTCACGGACACCTTGAGCATTAGCCTTTGGTTCAACTTCAATATCATCAGAAGCTTCAGCTGTTTCCAAAACTCTATATTTGTCCTTGTTTTCTTCCAATAGTTGTAGCAAATAGTTAATGTCCTTCAAAGTAGTTTTCCATTGATCAACTGGCATGTATGACAAGTTGGCAGAGTTGTCAAATCTCAATGGGATCAACATCAAGTAAATAACAATTGATTGGTATGTAGTGGTGGCAGTTGTGATCAAACCTTCCAAAGTCTTGA
This sequence comes from Liangdongia berthetii, assembly GCA_030564525.1. Classification (NCBI taxonomy): domain Eukaryota; kingdom Fungi; phylum Ascomycota; class Saccharomycetes; order Phaffomycetales; family Wickerhamomycetaceae; genus Liangdongia; species Liangdongia berthetii. Next base: position 10,676 of record JAJLVX010000100.1, on the reverse strand, counting down.
TTTGTTCTCTAGTGTCAACGTTCTTCTTACCTCTTGATTCAGCAACAGAACGAATAGTACTGAAAATAGAAGCGGATTCAGCCAAAGCTTCACCAGTTTTACCAGATTTACCAACAGTAGTGAAGCCATCATCAGCACCAGCAGCAGCTTGTTCTGGGGAAGCAGAAGCTTCTTTTTCAAAAGCTTCTGGGTTTGCTCTAAAAGATTCAACAGATTCACCATTTTCACGAACAGCCTTCTTGACTCTTTGTCTGGTGGTGTTGAAAGCCTTGGATTCACTGGCGTTCATCTTCTTCTTGGATTGCTTTTCAGCAACAGAAGTTTCTTGAATAGATTCATCCAATTCAGAAATGGCCTTGATGTAAAAGTTTGGAGTTCCCAAGTTTTGTTGTTGAGCACGAATTAACAAACGGTTCAACTTGTCAAATTCAGCAAGCACTGTGATCCATTCATTGGATTGCTTGGAGGAGTCAATAGTTGCGACACAACCCTTCATTTCGTCAAACAACTTGTCTTTAGCACTCTTAACAACCTTTTTGTCATCTTCATCATCAGAGCTTTCTTCATCACTGTCATCTTTAGCAAAAGAGGACTTCAAGAAGTATGATGGGCCTCTTGGCTTACCATCATCGTCACTGTCAGAATCATCACTTTCGTCGTCATCATTTGGGAAATCAGAATCTTCTTCATCACTGTCCAATTGTTCTTCTTCTTCAGATGATGATTGCAATTCTTCATCGGAAGAGCTTAGCAATTCCTCTTCGGAGGAGGAGTAGTCGCTGTCTGAGACACCACCAACAAAGAAACGGGACATCTTGATTGGGTTCTGGTTCTTTTGATGGAACTTGTTTGGAGCCTTTCTAGCTTGATTTCTTCACTTCCCACTCAAATTTTCACTTTTTTTTTCCAACAAAAAATTTTCTGCGCGTAAATTTCAGCACGGCTCGTTTTGCCGCGAATGCGTTGTGGATCCGCAGCGATGAGCTTTTCAAGAAAAAATTTATCACTAAAAACTATAGAAGCATCAGTATTAGTAAAGGAGAACTCACACAATGTCTGCGCCTCCTAAAGTATCCCAGTTATGTGAGCTATGCCACTGCAGAAAGGCCATGATCAAAAGACCTAAAAACCTACAGAAAATCTGCAAGCTGTGCTTTTACGACGTTTTCGAGACGGAGATCCACAACACAATCATCAACAATAACTTGTTTTACCCTGGTGAAAGAATCGCCGTTGGTGCTTCTGGTGGTAAGGACAGTACTGTATTGGCATATGTCCTAAAGCTTTTGAATGAAAGATATAACTATGGGGTTGAGATTGTGTTGTTGAGTATTGATGAAGGTATCATTGGGTATAGAGATGATTCATTAGCTACCGTCAAGCGTAACAAGGAGCAGTACAACCTACCACTAGAGATTGTGTCATACAAGGATTTATACAACTGGAGTATGGATGAGATTGTGGCCTGTGCTGGTATAAGAAATAGTTGTACATATTGTGGTGTTTTAAGAAGACAAGCATTGGATAGAGGGGCTGCGAAACTAGGAATCAACCATGTCGTGACGGGCCATAATGCAGATGATATGGCGGAAACAGTGTTGATGAATTTACTAAGAGGTGATGTTGCAAGATTAGAAAAATCAACAACCATCATGACTTCAAGTTCTGGGTCGCCAATCAAGAGATCAAAGCCATTTAAATATTCTTATCAAAAGGAAATTGTGCTGTACGCACACTACAAAAAGCTGGATTATTTTAGTACAGAATGTACATATGCTCCAGAGGCATTCAGAGGTACTGCTAGAGAATTGATGAAGAATTTGGAGGCCATACGACCAAGCTGCATCATTGACATTATTCATTCCGGTGAGAACTTTGTTTTAAGAGCAAAGAAACAGAGAACCCAGTTCAGAAAGAAACCAGTAAAGGCTTCAGCTGATAATAATATTAATACTGAGGAAATTGAGGTCCGTGCTGATGGTTCTGTTTCTTTGAATAAAAATGGATTTGTGGATGGTAACAGATGTGAAAAGTGTGGTTATTTGTCAAGTAATAAAATCTGCAAGGCTTGTATGTTATTAGATGGATTAGAGGTCAACAGGGCCAAGGTGTCGATTGATAACAATACGTCTATTGATGGTGCTGCAAAACTTACGAGAACACTGGAGAAACTTGTTTTTTAATGAATACATATTTAAGGAAGGACGAGTAATATGGACAACAACTGTAGAAACAATTTGTAAATATAATATTAAATATTAAATATAGTATAAATCATTGATCATACATTCGACTAATTTTGTTACTTTAAAGATTTCATCTTACAAATTGTAAACTTCTTGCTTGGTCAATGGTGATGCAAGAATCGCGTTTTGATAGAATTTGACGGGTCCATAAAAGAAACAAAAAAACAAAACATCTGAAAAGGTTACAATAAGATGCGTTTAGTAGGACTGGTCGGAGGTAAATATGAAGCATCGATAGGTGATTTGCTTCCTGCAAACAAGGGAAGAGCAACGCTGGTTTCATCTTTAATTGAAGCCTATGGACTAGATCAGAAGTGTGTGCCCATCACTGTGAAAGATGCAACTGTTGAAGATTTATGCAAGTTCCACGATAAACAGTTTGTACAATTTGCACTACGCGTTGGTAATGGTAAATTGAGTGAGGATCAAAGAAAACAGTTGCTCGATCTGAAATCAAAGAATGATAGTCGGGATAGTGGTAGTGATAGTGAAGATGAGGATGAGGATGAAAAGTTATCAATTGATTATGAAGACAAAGAAGTACTTTTGAAATACGGTCTTTTATACGACTGTCCTGTGTTTCCTTTGATGGCCCAATACATTAAAACAATAGCTGGGTCCAGCATCTCAGCAGCAAAGGCCCTCTCGCCACAAATAAAGACAATGATCAATTGGAATGGTGGTCGTCACCATGCAAAAAGAGCCAAAGCATCCGGGTTCTGCTATGTAAATGATATTGTCCTGTGCTTATTAGAGTTGCGCAAAAGATTCAGCAATATCTTGTACATTGACCTAGACCTCCATCATGGGGATGGTGTTGAGACGGCCTTCAAGTTCAGTGATAAAGTCACCACATTCAGTATACACCGTCGTGAATTGGGGTTTTACCCAGGTACTGGTGATCTACACGATTGTGGCAAGGGTAAGGGTGCAAACAGATGTTTTAACGTTCCTATGAAGCATGGATTGAGTGATGGGCAGTTTGGTAAAGTTATTGATGAGATTTTGATGCCAGTGATTGATAAGTTGAATCCAGATTGTTTGGTGATACAGTGCGGCCTTGATGGTTTAAATTCTGATGAGCATATGGAGTGGAATTTGACTATCAAAGGGTTTGGAAAGCAATTGAGCAAATTGTTGGCGTTGGAAAAGTATACATTGTTGCTTGGTGGAGGGGGTTATAACCATACTCAAGTCGCTAAGGCTTGGACATATTTCACTGCTATTGCGCTTGGTATTGCTGATGATATCGAATTTGATTTGTTACCAGAGCATGATTTGTTAGATGCATACGAAGAAGAAAACTACGAGTTTTGGGACTTCAAAGAAAGAAATATGATTGATGAAAATGACGACAAGTATATAGAAGAACTAAAGTTGGATATTTTACAGCGACTGGAATGATCTTCTGGTTTATAAATATATGTGTGTGGTGGAATTACAGAATAGCACCCAATTTTCCATTCCAGTTTTGTTCCCATCTGTCCTTACTTCTTTGTAGAGCACCAGCCTTCATTGCACTGTAAACTTCTTGATCCATAAATGTGAAAACAAATGCTTCAAACATATCAAGGTCTCTAGTCACTTTAATTCCGTTAACCCTATCTTCAACTAATTCAGACATTGCTGGGAAATCCATTGCAATCACTGGAATACCACAACCAAACATATCCAAAATCTTCATTGGCAAATCAAGTCCACTACTTGAAGTGTGCAAAGAAACACCAACATCAGCAGTACCGATGATCTTTGGGTATTCTTCAGCAGTTAACCAAGCAGTTCTCACACTTACTTTCTTGAAATCAGCATCTTTGACACTGTTTAAGAATTCTTGTTTCAATGGACCTTTACCTGTAACAACAACTCTTAAATTTGGTAAACCAACAGCTGTATCGTATCTTTCCAAAGCTTTCACCAATACTGTGAAATCCTCATCCGGTGTAAATGAAGTTGAAGTGATTATAATCTTGTCACCATTAGCTAGATTAAAATCATCAAATAAATCTGTAGAATGGTTTTCGATTATTATTAATCTTTCCTCTGTGGATAATGGAACAAATTGTTTTGCTGGTTTGTCATATAACACCACAATGTTATTTTTCTTTACTCCAAATTCTTTTCTTAAAAAACTAGCCATTGATTTGGTAACTGTTAGATTCAAATCAGCAAATTTAGCCATATAATGTTCATAAAGTTTGGAAATAATGACAAATGGGTGTGAAGTGGGAAGTTTCAATGACAAGATTGTGTAGCCCAAATTATGCCAATCAATGATCAATTTTGCACGGGTGCTGAACTTGAACAAAAGTGCAACAGCAAGAGTAGGTATAGATGGTGGATTCTGGACCATTATGTAGTTTGCACCTCTCAGCTTGAACAATAGGGAAATCAAATTAAAAATCTGTGTCAACACTTTGAATACGCCAAACACGATGAATGGTAGTTTATGCACATTTGTGATTTTCTCAATTTCATGGATTTCAACATTTTCATTATCAACCAAATCAATTGGAGGTTGTTCTTCAATATACCCACATAGGTCAACGCTATACCCTTTCTCACTAAAACTTCTTGCATGATAGCACATTCTAGGGGAATGGCCCAAATCACCAAGCACCAGTATAATCACACGCTTCTTGAAAGAGACATTGCCGTACAGATATGGGATCACGATGTAAATAAGAGCTGGTAAGGATAGATACACCAATATCAACCACCATACCCAGTTAGGGTACTCGAGCCAAATGACAAACTGGGCACATTTCTTGACGAAAAAACCGACCACTGGCAAGTCTTCCAGCGTGGATAGCAACTCAATCATCACAGCACTCGCAATACAGTCTGGATGGTTCGAAATGAAAGCTGAATATCTGGTTTACGTTTTGTTTACGTTTCAATTCTGCAGCCTGTTGGCTATGCTGGCAATTTTCAAAATTCAAAAAAATTATTGTTGAAATTCAAATTTGTTTACACAACGCGCAACTGGAAAACAAGCACAACAAACAGTGAAAAAACAAGTGAAAATGGTGAGTGGTTTGGCATGCGGGGGTGTGCTGTGTGGTGTGGGTGTGTTTGATGGATATGTACCGTTTTTTGTCGGAAGAAGCAGTGTGTGTTTGGGGTTGTTTAGGTTGATGGCGAGTCAGTGATCCCTTCGGAACAGTCAAACAATAACAATAGCAATGTGGATAATACATTCTATAAATAGCAGTTAATCTGATATTATGTTATAATATTGGTCAGAGAAGCATTGTCTTTATCATTGACACCACATTTGTTGCACTTTCTTGATTATTTTCACTTCTGTTACTAACAAGATAAATCTAGTCCTCCGAAAAGTTGAGTGAAGAACAAATTGCTGAATTCAAAGAAGCCTTTGCCTTATTTGACAAGGATCAAGATGGTAAAATCTCCGGTGGTGAGTTGTCCACTGTCATGAGATCCTTGGGTTTCTGTCCTTCCGAAAGTGAAGTGCAAGACATGATGAACGAAATTGACGTTAATGGTAACCACCAAATCGAATTCAGTGAATTTTTGGCTCTGATGAGCAGACAATTGAAGACCAACGACTCCGAACAGGAATTGTTGGAAGCATTCAAGGTGTTTGACAAGAACGGTGACGGTGTGATCTCTGCTGCTGAGTTGAAGCACGTCTTGACCTCCATTGGTGAAAAACTGACCGATGCTGAAGTTGACCAAATGATTAACGAAATAAGCGATGGTTCTGGTGAAATCGACATTAAGCAATTCGCTGCTCTATTGTCCAAATAAGCGGTCCAATTACAACTTGTTATATTTTATCACAATTATTATTACAATTACTATTACCCAATAACGACCCTTTAATGGCTGTTTAAATTTCTTAGGTTTATTTTCTTTTTACATGAAATATATAAAGTATTCTATCATAAAATCTATATATTCTAAAGTGTATTGAATGCCAATATAATTGTAAATGTTATTATATGTATATAAAATTGGATTTAATTCGTATAAACTAATGTTGATGTAAACGATCGTCTTCTTGAGGGACAGCATTCTTCAAATAGCGAGCAAATGGATTATCATCATTATCTTCACTAGTGCCTGGTTCCTGCTTCTTAATGTTCAACTGTGCAAAACGCTGCTGCAATTCATCCTCATGTATATTCTTACTTTTCGCTGGAACTGGTGGAGTAGGTTTCTTCTTTCTAGTGGTTGTAAATCTCGCATCTAATTCAGAAACAGCTGGCTTAGAGTTTGCAATTGGTGGTTTAGGTTTTGGCTTGATTGGTGGAGGAACGCTCTTATTTGGTTTGGCTGACACTTCCTCTTCTTTATCATCATTATCACGCGGTGCTGGAGCAACAGCAGCTGGCACCTTGACCTTTCTCAGCTTGATATGTGCTAGTTCGTTGAATGGCTCAGGGTCAGGTTCAACTTCGAACTTCTTAGGTTTAGGCTTCACAGGTGGTGGAGCTGGTTTCTTCTTGTTTGACACATCGAAAGCAGTAGGTTTTGGCTTGACTGGAGGTGGTGCTGCGTTCTTCTTTTTTGGTGATGCTGATGCTTCTTGTTGTACAGGAGCTGCAACAGCTGCAGGAACAGGAACATGTCTCAGTTTTGGTTTGATGACATTCTCATCTTCATCCCAGTCATCATCATCTTTGAAGTCAATACTATCGTCATCATCTTCATCGTCTTCAATGTTGAATTTAGAAGTCTTTGATGTCTTGCGAAGAGATGGTAGCTTGAATCCTCCACCAACATTACCAATAGCTTGTTTCATAGAGGAAACTGAAGGTGCTCTGCCAATTGTCTCTTTCATTGAAGATGCAGATGCTGTTCTTTTGCTAATATATCCACCAATATTTTCTCTATTTGACAATTCATCATTTTCATCCTCTTCATCTTGGTCAACAGTAGGCTTTGGTGAGAATTTACGTTGTGGAGGTGGTGGGAATGATGACACAGATGATGAAGAAGAAGCTTTAAATGTTGGTTTTGGTTTTATTGTAGGCTTTGGTTTAACAAATTCTTGCTCTTCATCTTGTTCTTCAGTAGTTTCTTCTGGATCAACTTCAGGCTCAGGTTCAGGTTTAACATAACGTTTTGGTGGTGGTGGGAAAGCAGAGATTGGTTTTGGCTTTGTAGCAATTGGTGGAGGGATGCGTGAAGAAATTTCTTCTTCTTCCTGTATCTCTGCTTCTTCATGTGGTGTCTCCAGTACAGGAGAAACGCTTTCTTCTCTTCTGAATGGTTTTGGAGGGGGTGCAAATGAAGAACCAGAAGGTGGTTGACTTGGGCACCCAATTGCAGTGTTGTAAGAAGGAGGACGTTGAATACCAACTCTTGGAGGAGGTGGAGGGACAGCTCTTCCAGAAGCAGGAGCAGCAGAAGGTGTACTGACAGAAGTTGGGCGATGAGCAGTAGGAGACCCAGATCTTGCATCATTCATGAAAGCTGGTTTTCTTAATCTATGCTCAATTCTTTCCTCTTCAAGTTTGGAAACATGAGGTTTTGGAGGTGGTGCAAAATTGATTTTAACATCGTAGTTGTAATTACCACGCAAAACAGCTGGTACTTGTTCCTCTTCTTCTTTTTCTTCTTCTGTATTTTGTTCTTGCTCAACTTCTTGTTGTGATCTTTCTGGTGGAGGAGGTTGGTTGGAATTCGTAGTTGACACAGTTGATGTTCTTGCAGGTAAAGAAGGCATAGGTCTGGCTGTAGCAGTTGGAGGAGCAATAGGCTTTGGAGTCGAAGGTTTGGAAGTCTTTGGGGTAGCTGGCTTTGAACTCTTTCTTGAAGCATTTCCAGAAACATCTCTGTGGACTGGAGGTGGTGCAAAGTTCACTTTGACATCATAGTTGTATGCACCAACAACTGCAGCATGTGGTTCTTCTTGTTCAGTTTCTTCACCTGGAGCTTGCGAATTGATTGCTGATGGAGGAGCTGGATTTTGCTGGGCATATTGAGGTTGTGGTTGTTGTAATTGAGGTTGTTGAGGAATTGAATTGGTTCTAGCTGGAGGTGGTGGAGGAACAGCACGATTAGCCAGAGCTGGTGGTGCTGGTGGTTGTTGATAAGTTGGAGTTGTATCAGCAGTTTGTGCAGTTGGTTGCTGTGGGAGTGGTTGGGCAGGCTCTTGATGATATGGATTTGAATAGTTCAAAGTTGGAGCTGAAGGAGTTTGATACTGCTGTTCTTGTACTGGAAGTGGAACTGGTGCTGGAACTTGTTGAACTGGTACAGGTTGAGGAGGTTGTTGATTAGCAACAGCTTGGCCCAATTGTTGGCCAATTGCTTGCATTTGTTGTGCAAATGAAGGTGGTTGACCTTGAGCAGTAGTTACCTGTGGAGATGGCTGTACAGCTGGTTGTTGTTGTTCTTGTTGCTGTGGAGGATAAGCATAACCTGGAGTAGCTGGAGGAAGTGTTTGCACTGGAGCAGGAGCTTGCTGGGGTTGCTGAGGAGCACCATATGGTTGTGGTTGTTGATACCCTTGGTTAACAGGTGGTTGAGCATACGCTGGTTGTTGTTGATATTGTGGTTGAGCAGCAGGTTGTTGGTAATAAGCTTGCTGAGCAGCAGGAGAAGCAGTCTGCACTGGTTGTGGAGCAACCTGGGGTTGAGGTAGTGGATGGGCACCTCTATCGTATGCTTGTTGTTGATACACTGGGGGTTGTTGTTGGTAGCCTTGTTGTTGAACTGGCTGTTGATAAGCTGGTTGTGGAGGTTGTTGTTGATAAGCTGGTTGCTGCTGCTGTTGGTATGCCTGAACTGGAGGCTGCTGGACTTGCTGAACAGGCTGAACTGGTTGTTGTTGGTATTGAGGTTGAGCTGGCTGCACTGGAGGCACAGTCGACGCTTGTTCCCTTGACTTCTCAGAGGTGTACTGCATCTGGCCTGGCTTCAGAGGAGGAGCAGGGAACGAGTGAGGGTCCCTGAGCGAGCTCACAGGTCTCGCCTCGCCACTGAACTCAGCATCACCTTCGTCGTTTTCACCAGCACCACCAGAACCACCAGAACCACCCTGGCCCTTGGACGCCTGGTACGAAGCTCGTTGGTTCTTTGCAGCGTGGTAGCCAGCCTTGCCCACTGCCTTGGCCCCGCGGAAGCTCGCCTTGCCCACCGTGCCTGCGCCCTTGTAGATAGACTCTTTGTTGTCGTCCCAGAAGCCCATCAGTCGTTGTTGTTGTTGTTGTTGTTGTTGTTGGTTGAAGCTGTGAATTTGATCCTTTTCTGCCTTTAAGAAAACATCACCAAAATCGATCAATTCCAGATTCAGCCAAAGAGACAAAAGACACAATGCTGACTGGGAACCTGAGGCTGTTCAAGTGTGCGCTGAATGGCAGGCTGCGGGCCGTGGAGTCGCTGGAGACCATCAGACACATCAAGCAGCTGTGCTACACCTTTTTACTCGACTCGAACGACGTGTTTCTGGGCATGGCTGTCCAGCAGTACGCCAGACAAGAGCTGCTACGAGAGATCCAGGTCGATCTGGAGAGCGACGATAGGGAAGGTGGGTATCGTGTTGTCAATGTGCGTGTGACGTTTCCTCGAGGGCTTCTGAGCCAGCAGTTCATAACGTTTGTGACGAAGGTTGGTGGTGATGCTGGTGATGCTGGGAGAAGAGTGAACAAGAACTTTGATGCTTTGGTGCTGATGAAGGGGAATGCAAACTTACAGAGCATCATTATACACTATCTGAGGTCTTTGGGTGTGCTGATGAAGCCATTGATCCTCACTTCCAAGGATTTGCTGGATCTCCTGAGATGGTTGATTGACACTGAGCGATTAAGCGATGTTGAGCTAACCTTTAAAACACACACCATAGAGAATGCATTAAACAGTATAAGCGTGGATATACGAGAACGGGATTTGAATCTTGGTGTCGATGGTATATTTGAGTATTTGTTGGAAACCACCAGCATAGATATGAGTAAATTCTCGTTGGTGAGGATAAAGAGTGGTGTTGTTGTGTCTACAGATAAGATCAAGATTAAAACACAAGACTTTGAACTGTTTATAAAGTTGTATCAGTATATATGAATTTTGCATTCATTCCCTTTTGGTTGATTCAATCACAAAGTAGTCTGAGCCCAAGAACTGTTTCAAGTATTTTCTTGAAGAATCGGTAAAGACATAATCTGGTAGTTTAACAATGATATCATTCAAATCGTGCTTCAACTTCAACTTCTCATTCTCTGGTAAGCTTGTCACAAAACTTCTGGATAACCAGTACTCATAGATCAAATCAGTTGGATATTTCTCGAATCTATATGTGAATTCCTCGTCAACTTTGTTAAGATCGAAATAAGTTTGGTTATCAAACGCATCTCTCCATGTAGCCTTTCTATATTGAGGAACATCACCATCGGCCTGATGACCACGAGCAGACAACACTTCCCACCCTTCCTTACTCTTCACATCTTCGTCAGACACTTTGAA